>JBBPDH010215468.1:0-13387 GCA_037974565.1 Clupeocharax schoutedeni
TGCATTTTTTGCATTTTGTGTTTTTCAGTTAAATAAAAGGCTATTTTTGCTTTATATTTAAACATTGAGGATTTCATTTTAAAAAATGTCAAAGTCTCGTCTCGTCTCGTTCGCGTGAACCCAGTCTCATGACTCGTCTTATCTCGTGGGAAAAGCATCTTGTCACAACCCTACAAAATAATGATGTCACATGAAAAGATGTGACAGCTGATGGTTTTAGAGAAGTAAGCTTAACGTTAGCTAAAGTTTCCTGAGCTTCCTGTATATATGATTATGGAGAAGCAAGCATTACAAATGTCTTCTAACAAATTTCTGGGAGTGAGAAGTGCAGAGTGCAACTCCCTTACACTGATGTAATCTAGCATCATCCATTAAAACAATAATAGCTACGTTAGAATGCATTACAGCTGCATAAATATTGATACCAGAACAGTTTGTCCATATTTCAGCACTTCCCTGTCAGAAACCAGCACCAATTTAAAATGATAAAGTGGCCCCTTACAGAACACAGCACAGCGTGAAATTCTCCTTTGCATTTAACCCATTCACCAAGTTAAGCAACAGGCACCCACCGGCCAGGTGTGGGGACAGTGCCTTGCTCAAGGGTACCTCACTGACAGTCCTGAAATTCAAACCAACGTCCTTCCAATCACAGGGGGTGAACTCCCTAACCATTCACGAGATTCCCCACTAGGTACTTATTCAAGACACTCATCTCTAGTCAACTGTCAGAAAGTTGTCAGCATTTTACAAGGGAAAAACTAGCAACAGCTGCAAGGAGAGGTACATTTGTAGGCAGTGCATGAACCCGCCTTCTACCTGGCAGTCTTACCTCCACGTTTCCTCTGACCTCTTCCGCCCCGAGCAGACCCCGGTCCACGGGACCCCTGTTGTTCTCTCCCCACACATCCTCCCATATTGGTCAGTGGAACACAAGCGACATGGCTCGCTGGCTGTTGATCACAACCTGAAACAGGAAAACTGGAGTCCTTGCACACACACTGGGCTGAAGATCAGCAGGGTTGAAAATCGGAAAGGCCTTTTAAATGAACGTAGCTGCTTGTATATGGCGTTTTCCCTTTAAAATTTACTTTAGACTACTCCACCTCTGTTAGAGATTTTTAGCTAGCCGAGATTTTTTGTTGTTGTTTTTGTTTGTTGTCGTGTCCAGCCTTCCTATTTTGAACTATATCGATAGCAACAACTTTTCTAAGTTCAAAAAAGTTATTGTTTTATCCAGCGTGGTTTCTGTTTCTGAACTAAAAAAGGCGAGGCAGCAGCGAGGCCAGCTACGAGTTAGCCGAATAATCGTTATCGTTGCTGCCGATTAAACCGAATATTTTCGGTCTGAAGCACAAATACAGCTCAAGCACGCTCTCGAAACGGTTGTGAGGAGTCCAGCAGACATAGTGACACCGACTCTCCGTGCCTATCCGATCCAACGTCTTCTTCCGAGTGGAGGAAAGACAACTTTGTCCAGGCTGCCAGCACAGCTAACTCGGTTAGCTCTCCTGATCCAGCTGATCAAATAGCCAAGACCCGGACCCACTCTACATGTCAAACAAACACAAAAAGCAAGGTAATAAAACTGTCTGCATCTTGATCCTGCATATGTCCGACACATACAATCGATATTTGTAACTGAGAAGCTCTGTTTTTTTACCTCCGTGTCCAGACCTGACAGAGACAGACACTCTCAAGCTGCCTCTGGCTCTGGCTTTGGCAGCCTCCGCACATGCGCAGAAGTTTCACACCGAAACGTGAGAAACCTACAGCGATTGGACAGAATTGTTTGTTTATTTATTTATTTATTTATTTATTTATTTATTTATTTATACATACTGTATTTTATGAAGCGTTCAATACATATAGCTTTGGGTAAACTACCGATGTTATGCAATACTTTACTGGTGAAAAAAGCTTGAAAGTGAGGATTTTGTTCTAGACATAAAGTAGCATTAAACAGCACATCAGAATCAGAATCAAAACCGCGTTTATTGGCCAAGTATGTGAACACATTCAAGAAATTTGATTCCGGTAGATGGTGTCTCTCAAGTACAACAGAATAAAAACAACAACAATATTAAAAGATATAATAAAAGAGACAAATATTTAATAATAAGTAATCATATTGAGGTATTTTAATATACATAGTGATTAGTGATGTATATATATGTGTGTGTGTGTGTGTGAGTGAGTGATATACTGTAATATACACTGTATATATGTGACATATATGTATACATATATTTTATATAAAAATATTCATGTAGTACATATGTCTTATATTTTAATGTCTTATAATATAGATATTATATTAAAATAGTGTATGGACTACAGTATGTTTATAGTATAGTAGTTATTATAATGTAAGTTATTATAATGTCTCCTAGTATATTTAAGTTATCGATTGCTGACTAGATGTTTGTGTAACGTGAAATATAACTTGCTGCAGAGTCTATTTGTTTGTGTTTCTATATAAACTACATATTCATCATATTGTAAAATGCATAGACGTCTATGGTCAAATGAGTGACGTGCTCGGCCGACTATGAGCGCATGCGCGCGTTCAAACACGTTTCGGAGCCCCACAATGCTGGTTTAACCCGAGTCAATGTGACGAACCGATTCTTTCTTCGAGCGTCTGTTTTGGTAAATCGATTCAATTATTCATTGATCCCTGAGTCAGTCATTTAGAGGCCCCAAACGATTCAGTCAGTTTTACTCATTCCATTTTTAACGTTTGATTGATTGTGTAAGAAAGATTAGTTTAGATAAGATACGATAAAATGAGAAAACCCTTTATTAGTCCCATGGTTGGGAAATTTGCATTGAAACAGCATACATATATCCTCAGGTGCCTGGTAGCAGCCAACATTAAAAGAAACACAGTAATATTGCCAAAACAGTCATACATTTTTTTCGAATCACTCTACGTGTCTGGGAATTAAAAACTAAATCTTTATGTCCTTTTAAGACTGATGCATGTAAATAAGCACTGTTCTGATTGGCTGATCTCATAGACATAATATTTCTCCAGTAGTTATGGCATCACAAAAACAGCACGTTTTCATATCTGTAATGCTACATACTTTTTACATTTAACAAATAACAGTTTCCCATGATCCTGGTCCCTTAATTTTCAAGTGATGCTATTTCTGCTCATCGCTGAATTTAGGCTTAGCTTTGTAGTACAGCCTTTTGAATAAATTATTTATATTTATAAATCATAGGCTCCAGCCCCCCGCCCCACCCCAACCGACCCTGAGTGCGGGACAAAGGGGTAGATAATGGATGGATGGATGGAAGGATATTTATAAATCAGAATACTACTGATAATAATAGTTATTATTGAAATTGATTATATTTATATTATTGTATTAGAATGATAAGGATAATAGTAATAACAACAACAACAACAACAACAACAATAATAATAATAATGATAATAATAAACAATTAAAGCATTGATTACAATAATAACAACAACAACAATAATAATAATAATAATACGAATAATAACAATGGTGATGTTATTATTTTTGTTGTCATTATTCTTATTTCTCTTGTTATTATCATGTTGTTGTTATTATTATTATTATTATTATTATTATTATTATTATTATTGTTGTTGTTGTTGTTGTTGTTGTTGCTGTAATTGTGTTTTTCCGCACACCCAACTATTACAAAAAGTTTTGATTCAATTGAACCTGTGAATCGATCCATTGAAAAGAATCGGTTCAAAAGAACCGCTTCGCCCAGGAGTCGGACCTCGCTACCCCGCGATGGCGGCCGCAGGGACTGAACTGGCCGGACTGGTGGAGGAATTCGTGGCGGGACAGGCTGACAGCAAGGCTGAGGAGGTGTCTGCAGGTACGGGGTCGATTTGTTGAGGTTGACATGCAGGAAAAGCGAGCAGGGCTTTGGAAGGGAAGGGGAACTGCGCCCGTTTGTGTGTGTGTGATGCTCCAGTAGCGTGACTCCCTTGTCGCCCCACATCCTGTGTGCAGAAAGATCACTAAACAAGCCACTTTCCTTTCTGCACATCTTCTGTAATCAGAGTTTTGATCAATTGTAGTATAGCGCATCACAGCTTCAAGTTGTCATCCACGATAACATCTCAGTTTCTCCTGATTGGAATTTTCCGTTCCACCTTATATGTGCAGCAGTTTTAACAGTACAGTTACGGTCATCCTCAGTAGCCTATATGTAAGCTATTGCGTCATTTAAGGTGGGCCGCAAAATTGCCGTCACTATCTACACTATAGGGACAAAAGTATTGGGACACACTTGTTTTTCACTCTTTGGGGTAGGCTTCTTACTCCCAGTGAAGGGCAATCTTAATGCTTCAGCAGACCAAGACATTCTGGACAACACCATGCTTCCAACTTTGTGGACACAGTTTGGGGAAGAACCTTTTTCTATTCCAGCATGACTGTGCCCCAGTGCAGTTAGTGGCATAGTAGTTAGGGAATTCAGACGGACGAGGGTTCACTTCCCAGGAGTGCTACTGTCACCACTTAGGTGCCCTTAAGCAAGGTACCATCCCTATGCTCTGTCCCTGTTGGTGGCAGCCCACTGCTTCACTTGGTGAATTAGGTTAAATACAGTGAAACAGTTCACATTGTTCACACTGTGTGCTGTGCTGTGTCCACATGTGACTAAAAGAGGACACTTTACTTTACAAAGCGAGGTACATAAAACATGGTTGGAGGAGTTCAGTGTGGAAGAACTTGAAAGGCCTGTCCAGAGTCCTCCACTTAACCCCAACCAACACCTTTGGGATGAACTGGAACAGAGATTGTGAGCCAGGCCTTCTCAGTCAACAGGAGCTCATAAATGCTCTACAGAATGAATGAGCACAAATTCCCACAGAACCGCCAAAATCTTGTGGAATGTCTTCCAGAATGGAATCTTTTGTGGGTTCAATGTGGGACCAACTCTATTTTTATATAATGTTGTTAAAGTAATGGTCACACATCCCAATACTTTTGTCCATATAGTGTGTCTTATGGTCTGTGCACATGTTTGGGTGTGAGAGCTGGTGTTAGACTTTAACGTTAAGCCTGCTGGAATGGCGGGGACGTTGGACTCTGTCCCTGAGAGGCCTCTTGCCTCTCTTCGCACACTTTTGTAGAGTTGGCAATGTCTATTTGTTTTTCTTGCTTCTTTGTGCACCTAAATGTCATGTTCCTTTCTCTCCTGAAGGTCTTAAGGCTGGACATTTCACCATACTTGAGCTGGTTGAGGCACTGGGGTAAGATCTACTGTTGTCCATTTCCACTGTATGTCCAAAACTCACCTACATTTTGTCCCCTAAAGTAAGCATGTTAGAGTTTCCTAAATACCCCCTTAATCAGGTGTCATAAGACATAAACAGAGTGATTCAAAGTGCTTATGTTATGTTATGACTGATAATGATACACGTAATTATACTTATACTTAATTATACTTAAATATACTTAATTATACTTAAACCCAGTAAAAAAGTAGCATCAGGCTATTAAACAGATTCTTGTGTGAATGTGTAAATCATGAAATGGAGTGGTGTTAAAGTGGGTTTCGTCCTGGCTGTAGTCTGATTGGTTCTTGTTGTTTGTGTTTAGGTTGAGCCTGACCAGTTCTCAGTCTCAGACACGGGCCAGAGGTGTGCAGCTCCTCTCTCAGGTTCTGCAGGAATGCTACGCCAGCCTGTCCGAGAGGGAGGGTAAGCCTCTGGTCACATGTTCCTTATACACCTAGTGAAGACACTGTCTTTTCAGGGCCTCACACATTCTAAAACCTGATCTGTGAACAAATAGTTCTTTTTCAGGTAATATTACATGTAAGTCGCCCAAATAAATTTTAACTTGTGATGGGTGGATCCAGACTTCTTTAGTGGTGGTGAAGGGAACCAGGCGTCACATGTCCAATGCAGCCCTTTTATTTCTATGACACCACCATGAACCTACACGTGACTTCTGGGTGTTTATATGAAACATTGGTAGTTCTCACCAGAGCTGCATGATATGGACAAAACATTGTTATTGCAATTATACTGCTACATATTGAGATTTCTTTCGAGACATCAATTTTCTGGTCTTAAAAAGGCTTAAAGTCAGTAAGTATTGTAACAGTTCTTATTCTGACTGCTGTTTAGCCCTGCACATTCACATTGGTGGTGGAGTGGTGGGGGCCTAGTGGATAGGGTACTTGCCTATAGACCAAGAGGTCATGGGTTTGAATCCTACCTTTAGCATACCACCACTGGATTCCTGAGCAAGACCCTTAAACCCAAGTCGCTCCAGGGAGACTGTTCCCTGTAGTTATGGAGGCTTTAAAACCCCCAATCAGTGTCTTTAATGGCAAAATATTAAAATATTTCGACATTTGTTGGATTCAATTAAATGCATCAGAACACCCAGTAAGTCACCTGGAGCGGTGATTGGTCACGCTTTCAGAAACACTGTGATTGGTTAGAAACTCATTTGCATATTGCAGCCTTTAGATATCAGTATTGCAGATTGCAGAGAGTGACGTTCGCCGTAGCAACTGATGTGTCATGCAGCCTCAGCTCTTTCTGATTAAACACGAATGTCCTGTGGAGAACCGCTTGTTCATTTCTGAACCCTGTCCACAGTGGAGGTGCTGATTGCTTTCTACGAGAACCGGCTGAAGGATCACTATGCGATCACGCCGCACGTCCTCCGAGGACTCAAAGCCTTGGTAAGTTCAAGTCCTACATCGGAGCAGTCGTGCAACAGGTGGGTCTGTTGTAGGTCCATTAACTGACTGAGTGGTGTTTGTGTCCTTTAGGCAAAGAGCTCAGTTCTGCCTCCTGGTTCTGCAGTGTCTATACTCAAATCGCTCTTCCAGGATGTCCAAGTGCAGGTAAGTTAACATATACAGACAAAAGTATTGGGACACCTGACAATCGCACCAACAGGGACACCAATGACATTGCATTCAAATACATACACTTAAATATGAAATTGGTCCTGCTTTGCAGCTATAAAACTTCCACTCTTCTTGGAAGGCTTTCCACAAGATTTGGGAGTTTCTGTAGGAATTTGTGCTTATTCATTCTGTAGCGCATTTATGAGGTTAGACACTGATGTTCGATGAGAAGGCCAGGCCCGCACTCTTCCGCACTGAGTTCAACCAGCCATGTCTTTATGGAGCTTTTTTGTGCGCTGGGACACAGTCATGCAGGAATAGGAAATGTGTCTACTAAGTTGAAAGCATGGCGTTGTCCAAAATGTCTTGGTGGGCTGAAGCATTAAGATTGCCCTTCACTGAAAGTGTCCCAATACTTTTGTCCATTTCGAAGCATACATTTTCTGATGTCACAAAAGCACAACACATCTTCATGTATCTGCTTGGCCTACAGCAGTTTAGCTCCGCCCATTAACAATGAGGTTATAAAGAGATTTTAGTGCTTTTTGAACACAGCCAGCCTTTAAGATGCACAGGCATCTGCATCTTAAAGGGACAGTAACAGAAACAGCCTCTTTAATTCTATATGAAGGGATTGGAAAGTGGAGTAGTAATGAAATTATGACCGTATCATTTTGCTGTTTTGTTCAGTCCCTGATGCTGACGGAGCGGTCGTGTGTGTACAACATACTGATTAGCCTCATGGAGTCGAGAGAAGGGGGTAAGGAAGATCTTGCTCACATCCATGACTACCATCCTTTTTTTTTTAAAAAATTACTTCTGCCTTCAACTGCCCCTCTCCAATTTTTCCCACAGAGCTAAAGGGTTTGGGGCCGGACTTTGTGTTTGGTTTCGTGCAGGCGGTAGATGGAGAGAGAGATCCTCGCAACCTCCTGCTGGCATTCCAGATCGCCAAAAACATCATCCACCGAGGCTATGAGCTCAGTGAGTACAGGCATCACATGCAAAATTATCACTAGTTTTGCTATTGCAAACCCCCTGGTAAAGTGGACTGGTTGTCAGAGAATTGCCCCTGCAATCAGAAGGCTGTGGATTTGAATCCCAGGACTGCTAGTGGCACTGATACAGTTTCCGTGATGTCATAAATATGGAGGGATTTGAGACCAGTTCAGCTTTCTGAGCTTGTTAGAAACTGTAGATTAGGATAGATGTTTCGTTCATTTTATAGCTCACGGTAAGTCATACTGTGTCTTAAACCACATCCACAAGTCTGCTCCACTTTAATGAAGAGCAGGGCGCAGATTTTGGGGTTTGTGTTTAAAATGAAAGATTTAAAAGGTTAATAAAAGGTTTCATGATAAAAGATTTGGGCGACTTTTAATTAGTGCTGAGCCGTTAACGGCGTGAGATTCTTATCGCGCGATAAAAAAAATATCGCCGTTAACGCCAAGATTACAATGAAATTAACTGCATTAAAAAATGTAATCTATGCCCACCTCTACTTTTAATATTATGCTCCATGTTTGGCTGGCTATTAGCTTACAATCGATCTGACCCAACTGTTTTTTCTTCTTTAGATCAGTTTACGGAGGAGCTTTTTGAAGTCACTTCCTGTTACTTCCCCATAGATTTCACACCAGTACGTAAGATTTGTCATGTTTGTACTTCTTTTTAAACACCATTTACACTGGAGGTTTGTACTGTCTTTTAAAATGATAAATTGTGAGGAACCACATCAGCTCAGATCCGTGTCGACCCCCGACCCCTGTTGGGCTGTGAAGGTACTGCAGGTGTGCCATGAGAGGGTTATTTTTTTTATTTTTATAATTTCATTGTTATTACTGTAAATGACTTTTTAACTACTATAAATTGATAATGATTTAATATTTACACGATAAAAAGTGAGAAAGTTAAAAGTATTAAAGCAACATCAGGATTTAAGGGACCTGTTCTTCATTTTAATTGACATGTATCTTCTGTCTCGTCGTTTGATTGATTGTGGGGGAAACACGTGAGTAAAGGTTTCTCATCTGCTCTTGTTGTTTAGCCGCCCAGTGACCCTCATGGGATCACGCAGGAGCAGCTCATCCTGGCTCTGCGGGCCGTCCTGACGGGGACATCGAGGTTTGCAGAGGTACAAAAAAACACTCCAGTTCCTACAAACCTTCTAACTGAACTCCTTTCTTCATCTGTAAAGACATACATATGTGTATTTATCTCTTTGTGAGGACGAAATGTCCTCATAATGATAGGAATACTGGAAAATCAGTAAAAGTGTGGATATTCTGCTGGGTCCCCACAGGGAAACTTTTGAGGAAAAATTAAAAGAGCAGAAAGAAACTTTTGAGTACTGAGGTTCAGGTCAGGTGTATGTGTAGCATGAGAGAAACACAGTGTTACATGAGTCTATGTTTTTTAAAAAATATTGTGATACGAACGTGTGTGTGTGTGTGTGTGTTTAATGTGTATTTTCTTGCCCAACAGTTTCTGTTGCCGCTGATCATCGAGAAGCTTGACTCGGACGTCCAAAATGCTAAAGTGGATTCTCTGCAGACACTGGTAGAACCCATTTCCAATTTCTGAAGTTTGTCCTGCTGTGTGTTTCTGTATGTCTCCAGGTCTTTGATCTGATATTTTACTGTGATATTTTAATGCTAAAATCTGAATCTGCTTCTCTCCAGACCGCCTGTGCACCTGTGTATGGACACCGAGAGCTGGCGGAGTTCCTTCCAGGCTTGTGGTCCTCCATTCGCAGAGAGGTGAACTCATTTCTGTCGATGTTTTCTTCATCTGCAGCCAGGTTTAGTTGTTTGGGAGCTGCCCCTAAGATCAGAGAGTTGGGGTTCCACTCCCAGGACTGCTAGTGGCACCACTGAGTTACCCTTAAGCAAGGTTCTGTTCCCACACACCTCTCCCTAGGCACTGTGTTCCTGGGTTCCTACCCGCTGTTTTCTTTGGTGAATGGATTAAATACAGATAAAGAACTTCTTGCTGTGTGCTGTGCTGCATTCATGGATGACAAATGGACGCTGAATAGAGACAGACTTGCCTCTCAGGCATCACTGCCCTCTCCTTAAGGTGGGAGGGTTTTGGTCTCAGCTCTATGGATGATCCCGCAGCAGGGTCCAGGGAAAGTCTGTCTGGTAACACCCCCAGACAGTTGTTTTCATTCATACAAGACTCCTCTCTGTTTGAATAGGGATCTATAATTCTCAAACTGAGTAGTGTTTTTAAAACCAGATTTGGAATCACTGCAAAATTGGACATAAAATGCATTTAATAATAAAAAAGACTGTTCTTTGCACATTTCTCCACAGGTAGAGACTTGCTGTGTCTCATTTGCTATTATGATCATTTATGTTATAAGGATGAGGTTATTGTTCATTTATATATGACTGTTGTACCATCACCAACATGTGTATTGACCAAAATTCGTGTGTTTTCCTACCTCTAACCTTGAGCCTGTGTATTTGTGTTGAACATGTAGGTTTTCCAGACGGCGAGTGAAATAGTGGAGTCTGCGGGTCTCGCTGCTCTTGGCGCCCTCACCTCCTGCCTGTCTCGGTCTGTACTCACCTCAGACTCTGAAGACGCTCTGCAGGTGTTCCTGGACCTCGTCCTCAAAGGTACCAGCCGTGATCTTAGGCATTGTGAAATCAAGTGTCCGTATTTGCGTAACCACTCTTGAACCTGGATTCAAAGTGGAAATTGTGCTGCTGGGGCTAAGACCATAAGCAGTTTCACAGCAACAATAAATCAGATAACATGTAACATATAATAACATGTATCCAGAGATGTTATTTGTATATCCGTTTACAGCCCATGCTACTGGTATACCGCGAATGTCAAGAAGAGGAGCGAGGTAGAGGGAGGAGAGATGGCGGGGTCACTTTCACTTTCTCTCTCTCTCTCTCTCACCCTCTCTCTCTCTCTGTCTCTCTCTCTCTCTCTCCCTCTCTTTCCCTCTTTCTCTCTCTCCCTCTCTCTCTCTCTCCCTCCCCCCTCTCTCTCTCCTGCGGAGGACAGTAGTGCCCCCGAGACGGATCTGTCACCATGTCCACCAGACCCCACCGGGCTGTGTCTGAACTAGAGAGACAAGATGTGTGTTTTTGTGACAAAGACAAATTGCCAAGATCACACTTTTTAAGCAACAATTAGTAAAATCCAGAGTGTCCGAAATTAACTAAACGTCACCTCTCTATATAGCAAACACTATGTAGTGAACGAATGAACAAGTGCTCTTTTCAGACACAAATAATGACATGTTATACTCTCACTGTCTCTCTCTCTTTCTCTCTCTCTCTTTTCCCCTCAGACTGTCAGCACCATCTCTGTGAGCCGGACCTGAAGCTGGTTTGGCCCAGTGCCAAGCTGCTGCAGGCTGCATCTGGCGCCTCCTACAGGTCCAGCCTCATCGTGACGGCCGCGGTCCTGCCCGCCCTGCTGGAGCAGTACAGCTCAAGAACTCAGGTGGGTCAGCAAACATACTCACAAACGTCTGTTCAGAGTGAGAGCCAGCTGCATCGTCTGTGGGTAAATGAAATGGTTGCTGTCCTACAGGCACTGCTATCAAAGTGAGAATAATTTGGTTTATTTATCTCACAACTCATTTCATATGGTGGTTACTGTTGTTGTGGTAATGGGGAAGTATACCATTGTTTCCAGTGTTTAACATACTTAAGTAAACATCTGCCTCTAAAAGCTCTGTCACAGACAGATAGAACATAAAATGGTAATGAACGCATGGAGGGGGGTGTGGGTGCCACGGGTAGTCGCCCCACTGCAAGAACGTCCTGGGTTCGATTCCCAGCCAACTAGCCAATGGTCCTTTCTTTGTGGAGGTTAAATCTCAACCAGGTACTCCGGTTTCCTCCCACAGTTCAAAGACATCCTCAATGAGGCAAAGTAGAACATCGTAGCCTCATACATACAGCCATGGAAAAAAATAAGAGGCCGCATCATTTTTTTCCTGGATGTTGCTTTTGCAATTTGTGAGAGGGTGTCTGAGTAAAATGTGCATGTTTCATACACTACTGATCACACTTGATTCATACTTCCTTACAAAAACATGTTTGGAGAATAAAATGTATAATATAATGTAATTATAAATATAAATACGTAATTTCAAATCTCTGTATGTCTGGTATGTATGGCAGATTTGACAATAAATTTGACTTTGACTTGACTTGACCTTGAAAATGTACTACAAAACGCTCATATTATTTTACAATTTCAGTAATTAAAATATTCAGAGTTCAGAAAGGAATAGCAACCTGTGTATTACACACACAGCCACAAATTTTACAACAGAAAACAGGGGAATGGGGTTTCTTATTTGCCCCATTGCTGTATGTTATGTTGCTCTCTTGCGTCCAGACGACGCGTGTTGTGTGTGTACAGATCAGAAGTAATTCAGAGTAAGAATGTTCTCGTCTCTGTTTGTGCAGTGTGCTCAGCGGCGCACCCTGCTAGAGGTGTTGCACGGTTTCATCCAGCCCACTCCGAGCAGCCGGCCTGCAGAGGGCGGTACGTAATTAAACACTCCCCCCAGGCTACTGATGAATCAGCTCTTTCATACCAGTTTGATTTGTCAGTTTTTTGAAGCAGCTCTTAATAATTAGTGCCAGGATGTGTTTAGGCAGTGTCTGTGTTGAATAGTGTGTGTTTTCTTCCCAGAGGAGAGCGTGTTGTTGCCCTTCCAGAAGTCTCTGTGCAATGCCGTGTTTTCTGCCCTGGCTGAGTCTAGTGCAGGCCTCCAGATCACCGCTACCAAAGTTCTCACCACACTGGGCCAACAGCCTGGTGAGTGGACACACACACACACACACACTTTTCATCCCACTCTGCTGGCCCATAATTGTAGGCTGATATTGAGCTTTATCTGGGAAAATTTGAAGTTGGTGGCTGACGGTCATTACTACCTCACATATATTATGGCATTTAAACATACATTTCATAAAGGTCCACCTTGTGTAACAGAAACCCACCTAACCTCTTAGAATTCTGGAGACCTGCCACAATATTAATGCTTTGTTTCTTTTCTGCTCTCGTGTTTTATTTGAAGAGAAGTAAATAGAACAAAACAGTCTAGTTAACAGGCAACTGTATTCTAAAACTGTGATGTGCTTAAAATTTCGTGAGGCTGAATTTTATGCCCTTAGGAATTAGTTAAAAACAGTGGAAACGGAGAGAGCATGCTCCATTATCAGCTCCAGAAGTTTTTCTGATCTTCATGTTGTTCCGTTCAGGCCTTCTAGCAGAGTCAGAGGTGGAGATGGCGGTGGACCATCTGACCAGAATAGTGCTGGAGGAGGAGGACGTCCAAGTCAGGTATCGGAACGGAACAGAATGGGCAGTCGGTGGAGTTCAAGTGTAAAAGTGGCGCTGCAGTGTTTAAATGTAGAACAAGAGCTGACTCTGTTCACAAGATTAGTTTGATTGTCATGGTCTTAGTCGACCTAAGATTAGTGAGATAACTGCGTATGGGGCCGTTCACATATCGCGCCTAAAA
>JBBPDH010215484.1:0-13386 GCA_037974565.1 Clupeocharax schoutedeni
TCCACCCAGAGTCATTCTTATACTTGCACCATTCAAACACTGGTCTTGGGGGTAAAAAAAGGTTTACGTAAAAAAAAACCTGGATTCAAACCTAGATCTTCTAATTCTGAGGACTTCATGCTACCACTACATCACTGAGGGGAACATGAATGTGCTGCCTCTTACCAAGCTATTTATTATTGAAGATGGCTGATTTGCTTCTCTGTTTGTGTTTTGTATTTCATTTACATTATATTTGCACATTTAACAGCTGCCTTCATGCAAAGCGAATTCAATTCCCTAACTACAGGGGACAGTCTCCCTGGAGCAACTTGGGGTTAAGGGTCTTGCTCAGGGATCCAGTGGTGGTACGCTTAAGGTAAGATTAGAACCCATGACCTCCTGGTCCAGTGGCAAGTATCCTACCCTCTAGGCCACACCCACCACAGGCTGTCGATTTTCAACCATCACAGGTGTGATGTCAGAATGCTCACAACACTCCCATATAGACTCATAAGGCGACTCACCCCATCGCTATCTCTCATCGCTATCTCTCCGATGCATTACAGGGGTGACTTCATCGGAAGAAATGTAACTTTCAAACATTCAATATTCTGCCCCTGATCATTTGATTGACAAGCAGTGTACAAGCCAGTGTCAGAGTATTTCCAAATATGGGAATATTTGGCTCCAAAATGGGTGTATACCACTACCACTACTATTAATACTACTGATAATAAATATTAATAATATTAAGAATAACTAATTTTGCAATCACAGTAATAAGCCCATTGCTGCCCTTCCTGTTAGGTGTTCTACAAAAAATTCTAACTGAGAATACATTCAGAACTGTGTTCACATCACTATGGAAACCCACTACCGTTGGCAATAAAAGAACCTTGAACAAAACTGTGAACAAAAAAAGAAGTTGATTATTTTGGGCCATGAATGTCAGAAAATCAGTCAGCAAAAATCAGTCGTGTTCAACAAAAACTCATCCTCCAGCCCTTTGTTCCTTAAATAACCAGCTGGCATTGCTATCTGAGCTCTAAGTGGGTAGATAGCAGTCCCCCTGCCTCCATCATTCTGAGTGGGAGCCAACACAGGCGTCTGTGAGCTGATGTAACAGAATGGACAGTTATTGTTGGGCGCGTTGAGCTGTTCAGTGACGTAACAGTTTAAAAAGATGCAGTGTTGACTTAGCAATCTTTGGAAATGCGCAAGTTAATCTTCACTCTCCTGACTTTGTAGCACCACATGACATGCGGAGGCCTAGTTAGCAGGTGAGATTTGACAATAACTAAATTGGGGAGAAAGACTGGGTAAACTTTCTGTGATATATCATGTATTTGAATAAACTGAAAAGGTGACATTGAAAGGTTGATTGCACATTCAAGTAGTAAAGGTTTTTTTTTTGTTTTGTTTTTTCTTTTACTGCTCCCTGCAGAGCGCTTATTTTGACGTCCGAGTGTTCGCTAGACAAGTACGGTGCGGACAAGGTTGTATCCTTCCTTCATTCAAAGGCCTTTGTTGCTGTCATGCATTTATTTATTTATTGTTTGTTTTTCAACTTATTTATTTTCTTGCATTGTGTCGGAGTATGCACAAGACACAATATCTCCTAACTCATTCATATTCATCACAGCAAGAATTTTTTGTTGAATGTGTAGAGGTCAAATCGACAAAATAAATAAACGAATGAATGAATGAACTGATGAACTAATGAATAAATAAATAATATGGAAGTTTAATATTAAGGTTTGACCACAACAGCCACAACAAGCGCTCTATAAGCACTAAGGTAAAATGGTTCCAGCAATCTGTGGCATTGTGCTTGCATTGTGCTTATTTGAAATGTTACAGATGCTGCTTCTTCTTTATTATCATTGTTATTATTTCAGTAAGCGTGTCTTCAAGCAAGTATCTCCAGCCCTTGCTAAATAATGATGACAATCAAAGACAATCAGTGCAGAATGGAACCAGCATTCTTTGCCCTAAGCCATGGATGGAAAATTACAAGATGCAATGTTTATTGTTAAGAGTTGCATACAAATACAGACATACAGAATACCTTCAGTCAGTATCTATTAACAACATATAATTTCCATATGTACACATATATTCATATACAAATAACATCCACTGGCTCATTGTCCTTTTTTATATATGGGAGTGCACAGGAAGCTTGTAACTGTAGAAATCGAATACTAACGCTATACTATGAAATGGTCTAGCTGTTTAATTACACTTACATTTATATTCTGCATTAACAGGTCCAGTTCTGCACTCTGCACTGGACTCTTTTCTGTTTGTTTCAATATCAGGACACCTTTTTCTTACTTCCAAACAAAACTGCAAGTATACTTTTAAATCAGAATGAAATGTCTCACTCTCTACAAATGTGGTATGAACTGAAAGGTTTTTTGTTGGTTTTAGTGACCCCAACTAGGATAGAACTCACTTTTGTTAGTACCAATGATTTCAGATCCAGGATCCTGCTGAACGCTTGTACTTCATAAAAAAGGTGCAACAGAAAGATGATGCCCAAAAAAAGTGTGGTTTCCAGCCTGTGACCATTGATGATTTCTCTCTCCTTATTCCTCCTGACTAATTTTTCTCTAGTTTTGCATTTTGCTAGTGTCCACACTACTACTAGTATCATGAGGTGGTACCTGAAGCCCATTTATTCCTGATTCTCTAGGACGGCACATACATACATGACACAGCAAGAAGAATTACTGTTACTGAGGAGATACCAGAAGATGTGTCTTTACACAAAGCTGTGCAGGGCCATAGAAAGGCAACATCCCAACTGCTAGGAAGAACAGTGCCATAGCCCTACAAAATCACCTCTAGTGGGTCATTGGTGGGCATGTTTCTGACTCCATGAGGGTGGAATAGGAGCCCAGCATCCTCTAATGGTATTTAAGCTCATATTCATGTGCAGCTCTGCAACTGGTGTTAGCTAAAGAACACATAATTAACAGGCTAGGAACGAACACACTGTTCTCCTCACAGAAGAGTCTGGTGAAGCCATGGCAAATGTTATGCTGCTTGCAATTTCATCCAGACCAGTTTGGTTGGTCAGTGGTTGGTCTGAGGAGGCATATATTTGGAGGGTCACACAGACCTCCATGGGCCAACAGTACCTTAACTGCTGTGAGGTACCGGGAAGGAATCCTCAGCCCCATCATTAGACCTTGCACTGCTGCAGTTGCCCCAGGGTTCCTCTTGTAGGCAGAATAATGATGTAGTAGCATGACTGTAATTAGTACTTTGCCCTGAGCATTACAGACTGTCACTGGTGCCCTGAGCCAGGTCTGTGAGGAAGCCGCAATAGGACATCCTCCACCATCTCTTCAGGAGCATGCCCAGACAATGTTGGAAGTGCATACAGGCATGTAGGGCCCATCCATCCATTCAGCTGAGTCACACAAAATTGGATTGGATACATTTGAGACTTCAGTTTTTTTATCTTTGGTGTGATTGAGTAATGAATTTGGTTCATTTGTGTTTCAATAAATATTTTCAGCTTGAATATTTCATTAATGCATGTGTGATTTAAGTGCACCCTCACTATTTTTGAGCAATGTAGATTTGTTCATGTATTTCTAGGTTTACTTTGCCATGGTAGAGAAAGCCAAAGCTGCAGCTGTACGTGTTCATGGCTCTTGAACTGAAGCCCAGGATTTTTCTGAGGCTGCAGTGGAAGTGTAAGGCAGAATAATGATGCAGTAGCATTACTGTAATCAGTATTTTGCCCTTAGCTGATTAGAAAGCTTTAAGTTACTCTCTCTCTCCCTCCCGTTCTCTTCCCCTCTCTCTCTCTGCTTCACACACAGACACACAGACACACATACACTCAGCATGAGAGCTCAACACCATAAGAGCCACATTCAAAATGGGTTTTGGTTGGTTGGATTTTGCACTTGATTTACCCCTCTTTGTGAGAGTCTAAATGTTTCAAGGCTTGATGAATAGAGCAAACAGAGTTCGTGCAGTACATAAGATCATGGTTTACGAGTGCAGATGAACTGTACACATTCACTGAACTGTTCGGTAAAATTGGTTGTCAACTGTTCTTGGGAAACACTTTGACACTTTTACAAGGATTTCTTCTGAAAAAATGTTAACATTATTAGAAAAAGGTAAAGCGGTCAACAATCGTTTGGTTGCTGAGGTTGAGGTTAGGGATGGATTTGGTGGAGCACAACAGCTTTTTCACATTTGCATGGAAAGATTTTATAACTGCTTTCTATTCATTCCCAGCTGATGGATTTTTAATATCAGACGGCTAGAGGACAAGCTAGCTGCTACTCACGCCATACTTTATGCATTATAGAATAGAGCTGCGTGCAATTAATACTGTTTCTGAGCACCGTACGTAAAAAAGAAAGAAGGAAGCATATTTGTGCCAGCAGATATTGTTTTATGCCTTCTTTACTGAGCATGCACTGGCTCCTTTCTTTTTGTAGCACACTCTTGCTTCAGCTTGCCCAGGGCTTTCTCCATCTCGTTAACAAGAGCAGGAAAGGAAAGCAAACAGAGCGACTCGTTTTCACCAAAAAAAAAAAGAAAGAAAGGAAAAACAGCAAAAGGAAAGTGGAGGTGTTGAGAATCTAGACCTAGAGAGCTAACCCTTTCCTGTCATCAATAAAGCTAACTTGCTCTTGCTACATGCCTAGTAGATGGGTGCTTTTCTTTAGCTCCCATATTTGCCAATGTTTTTTCCAAACCATTTAATATTATGTCTAGATTCTTTAAACTTCAGAAATGTTCTTTACACTCTCGCATTTCTGGCAACTTGATTTATAAGTGCCAGGTAAAATTTTACATTTCTAAAAGATAACTTTTTACAAGATTCTATTTAGCATTACACCAAACCCCTCACTACCACCATCACCAGATTTTTTTACCTTTTAAAACAGTCATTAACACTAGAATAGCTACTGTAATTGCATCAGTCTCAGAATCTGAATTAGAATCAGAATCGTCTATTGGGGTTTTGGAGCAGCAAGCATATGATGTGGTGTAGGTACATGTACACATGCATTTTTACATATTGTTCTGTTGTTTTTTTATACTGTTGTGCTTGAAACACCATCGACCGGAATCAAATTCTTTGTATGGGTTTACTCATGTACTCGGCCAATAAATGCAATTCTCATTCTGATATGGCAACTGGCGCTGTATGACGGTCTCTGGGTCCTAAGCCTGCTGGACACTTGCTGTGTCTGCTGGCTGCAGCTTGCATGAATTTATCTCGGCAGGCTACATGACTAAATGCCTGAGCATACTGCAGCAGCATTGTATCAGGAAACATTTTGCACAAAACTGGGCACTGCGTCAATTGACGCATGCAGCTGGTATAGGTATAGCCAGTTATCCGTCGTTCTAGCGTTAATATTTCACCATAGAAATAAAAATACACAGTATTGGAGTGATACACAAATGTAAGTTAAGAAACACTGCAAAGTGCCCAGTTTCTACATCGGGCACTTTGGTTAATGATGGGCCTATTCAGGTTAAAGCCCTAACCATCTCTCTGCCAGAGCTGTGTGTGGATTATTCCAGTGTATCCTGCTCATTACTAGTGTGTGTAGCAGCATGGAGACTGTGTTTGTGTGGAATAAAGAGGTACCTTTCCATTTAACCTAAATTTCCTCAAACTGTGGGAATGCTGTGTAGACTAAGAAAACAACTTGTGTTGAATAATGTTGAATGATAGCAAGTTTGGGGGTGGGTGTCTTTTTTTTGCTGTGAGACAGTGTTTTGTCTATAAAAAAGTGATGATGACTCAAAATAGGGAAAGCTTTTGATGATAGGCTTTCCCTTTTATATGCAAATCAGACCACTAGCTGAACGTTTGAGTTAAGGTCTTCTCACCAGGCCTCCCTTTGTTGCTGTCTTGTCTTGATTTTGAGAACAAATTGGACTGTGGTCATTATGAAACACATCCCATTGTCATGACTGCATTAGAGAATAGTCGGAACAGGAATGATTCTATTTTGTCAAATGAAGGTGAACACTGTTTAAAGTGCTGTCCAGTTGGGGTTAGTATAATTAGGATAACATTTACGACTAATTTCTTAGCACAGATGTCAGAGAAGGGAGTGGAGATCCTGCATTACTCTTACACCAAAAAGTAAGATACTTGTGATGTCCATGATTTTTAATATGTTTTACATCCATTAATGAAGAACTTCCGACGGTGTCTAAACAAACAATTTAATTTTCTAAACTTTGCTTATGAATGCATGGAACAGGCAAAATGATGGATCAGGCATGATTTGATTTTGTCAAATCAAGGCAACCGCTGCTGCAACTGCTGACAAATTTCTGCATACTTTATTTTGCTCAAGTACACAATTGAAAAACGTGGGCATTTGAGATGGATATAAGAACTGAGATCATTTTTAGTTACAAAATAATTGACCATTATTGTAGGATAATTATACTGGCTACTTAAAGGTGGGATATCTATAGACATAGGATACATGCCTCTGGACCAACAGGTCATAGGTTCGAATCCAACTTCAGCATACCACCACTGTGTTCCAGAGCAAGACCCTTAACCTCAAAATGCTCCAGGGAAACTGTCCCCTGTAGTTAAGAAATTGAAGTCATTTTGGATAAAAGGGTCTGATGAATGTAAAATTGAGAAAACATTTCCAATCAGTAAATTAGTTTTTTCTTTCCAGCCATGTCCATTCAGTCCAGCAAAATATTAATTGAAGGTGGCTTAATGTTCAATAGCATCTGAGAGCAGAGGAGGCGAATGGTGTGTTTCTGTGATGGATGCCCTGCCTGACTCCATGACATATACGCCATTACTCAGAGGCAATAAAACCCTTGCTTTGAGCCAAGACATGGAACGGACCCCAGGCAATATCAAACGCTCTTCAGTACACAATAAGGCAGACACTTCTGTGAAGTGAAATGAAAAAGAATGACAGAATTACACCTATGTCTCTATAGAAGGATATTATTCCTGTGTAAAGCTGAATGGTGCCAGTGTTAATTCGGCCACCGTTTGATCACTGGCCCAGCTCCGCTCAAGGTGAATTAGAATCCATTAATCGCATGCAAACAACTCTAATTGTAGTACTCCAACTCGAGCGGGCATGGAAGGTTTTCTAAACGAGTAGGAAAACACAGCTCTTTCATCCAGCAAGAGTCTGGGCTTATTAAAGTTTAACTTTAAATTTTAACCAAGTTTCTGACCAGAAATAGGGTTCAGCATCAATTTTGTACACTGTAATAATACACAAGTTCATTACCATTTGAATCCATCATCCATAATTTCATGATGAATGGACCACTCAACTTCAAAGGGAACAACCTGAATTATACCTGGATTCATACAGAAAATCAAGTAAAGTAATTTCTCCAGTAAAGTAATTTCTTGGACACATTGATGAAATACATTCCAATAAGGAATGTATTCCTCTAACATTCTTAATGGACTTAGCAAAGCTGTTTTAATTTTCTGATATTCCAATGTGGGTTAAAATGCAGCGGTTAATTAATTAGTGTGATCATTGGACTGCATTATTCCTGTACTTTGTACTGAATGAATGGGACTAATTAACAACAGATATTTTTTCATGATAATTTACCAAGGGCACAAATGTTTATTGGGCTGACTCTGAAAAAAAGGTGTGTTAAAAAAAAGGAATGTTTTAATTCTTGAAATGCATAAAGAGATCAAATGTTAGACATGTCAAAGACCATGTTAAAGTGGTTTATCTGGTTAAAAAGCTAAAAAAAATGACTTCACAATTCTGAAGCTAAAGTGTGATTGATTACACAAAATAATGCGATGAACCGTGATCATATCATTTGCAGCTGAGATGTGAATGGTTGGGAATTCTCATCCTTGGAAGTCCTTGGAGGTAAGACAGCTTAGAGATGAAAAAGTGATCTTTTTACAGCATCTAACTTGCAAATGTGTTCAAGCTTCAGACACATCAGACGTTTGCTACAGGCACAGATGGAATGTGATTACATTTAGCTGGTGCGTCTTTCGCTATTCCATGATGGCTTGTCATTTCAGTTTCTGCCTCCATAAAGCCGTGTCTTTGGATTGAACGAAGGCAGCGTGATGTAGACTCTTGTTCCAAAATCCCTTCCGAGTGAAAGCCGGTGTTGGTGCTAGTGTGGTTGAGCTCAACAGGCTCAGCCTTAGGCTTTGGTTCAAAAGGAGCAAACAATAAACATCTCAATCTGAAGTTGTCCTGGCAAGAGCTAACTGAGGAGCAGCTGAGCTGACATGGGGAAGGACCTATACCTTCACTTGGCACCCTATACACACACACTGAGGTGCTGATGCACACATATTCACTTGTAACCTCACATATGTGGGGCATTTTTGTACCTTGTAATTCTAATAAAAAATGTGCAATTTACTTGATGAAGTTTAAATCAAGACTGGATTTAACATGATATGAAGCCTTAAACTGAACATGCAGGTTATTTTTTTTGTATGGGTTATGCTTTTGAGCATCCTTCATAGCACTTACTCCATCTGTTAGTTGTTTGGACACAGAGTTTGGTTATGGATGGACTATCACATGTAAAAAAGAATCATTGAAAACTCTAAGTGCATGATAGTGATTCAGCTGTAATCTTGAATCCCATTAACTTGCATTGTTTCATCAGTAATTAGAACACATTTGAATGCCCACTTTTGAACATACCAAAACACACTGCATGTGACACATTGCTTCATGAATTTGTCTGATCATTAAGCTGCATTATGCTTGCAGACTGAAATGAACTAATGAAGTTAATTAACTAAATTTTTCACAACCACTTTTGCCCATTTTTACCAAGGCTGCCAGTGATTATTTTCCATTGTCCCAGGTATAATTGATTGCCAAAAAGAGCTTCCCTCTCTCACACACACACACATACACACATACCCAAGAACGTTAGGCTTGAGATCTGATAACACAGTCTCAGAAGACAAGGTCTGCAGGACATGTCTTGCTATTACATGATCGCTTTATGGGACAAGAAGGAGACAAATTCTCCTCTTTGGATGCCCACCCCCACATGCCACCCCTCCGTTTGCCTCCAATCAATCCCTCACTCCTGCCCTGCAACTATAAATAGATTGATAGATGGACGAATGGAAAGATAGACATGTCTAACCTTTCGGCAACACACTCCTCCCAATGTAACAGGCCACAAATGAATACATAGATCAGTGCAATCGCCCGCAGCTACAGCACTCTATCATCAAGCTAAATATTTCTGTAGGTCCTCCTTGACTCCGGCTATCAGTCTGCTGTAGAGTTGTAACACCACTATCTGTATCTATATTATTATTAACTATATTATTATATTATTAAAAGTAGTAGTAATAGTAGTAGCAGAATGATAATAATAATAATGATGATGATGATGATGATGATGATGATGATGATGGTGGTGGTGGTGGTGGTGGTGGTTGTTGTGGTTGCTGTTGTTGTTGTTGTTGTTGTTGTTGTTGTTGTTGTTGCTGCTGTTGTTGTTAAGCCAATTGGTAGACTGGTATCATATAGATTTTTACATTTTTAAAGCCATTGTAATAGCTTATAAATAGCATGATATCAAACTATTGGGATTTAGCAATCCTCCCGACTACCATGCATGCCTGAATTTGGATTTGGAGTGACCATACAGTAAGCTTGAAGTGGGTTTATTCCAAACTAGAATAAATCTCTGTACTATGATCAAAACATACTATTTTATCAGAACATGGGTATACCTTGTATACTACAGACAAACACTTTTAGGTACAAAAAGTACACAAAGGTTATCTCGCCTGTATCTGTTTTTCTTAGAGATGTCTGATTTAAGAGGATGTTACTGAATTCCCATGCCATGCTTTCCTGAGTCCATGAACAGAATTGTTGGCATTCCTAGTAAACTGATCTAAATGAGCTTTGTAAAAAAATAAAAAAATTAAAAAGATTAAATTCCAGAGAGTTTTGTAAAACAAAAACTAGTGGAGAAATAGTAAAGCAACGAGCCACACATTGATGAAGCCACAAGGCTATCCATTTTTGTGGTTTTACTTCTGTTAAGGAGTGCTACTACACAGTCTGGAGCAGAGAACAGCCTATTGTGCATGACGTGATCACTGTAGCTCATAGACTCTAGTGGTTTGTTGCTTTAATAAAATCTAAAAATAAGGAATGAATAAAGAAATAACAGGATACCATGAATTTGAATGATTATCCAACTGCGGTAAACAATTAATCTGTCAAGAAACATAGATCCCATCAAGTATTTTATTGTTGCCAAGCAACCATGGACTGCAGATGGTTTGGTGCAGCATAAATGTATATATTGCATTATATTTAGGTAGATTTGCTTAACATATTATCACTGTGATGACAATACTCATTTTCATTAGCACCTCTGTGCAATTTCTAATGGTATACATCGCTCTGACCCACACAATGATGAATCTCAGGCATTCTTAGGGCCAGTCCTGGAGGTCTGGTGTCCAGCACAGTTTGGATATTTTCCTGCCTAGTAGCTTAGTGGGTAAAACAATTGCCTGTGAACTTGCAAGTTCGGACCCTGTGTCTTCTACCATTGTGTCTTTAGCAAGACACATAACCCTGCGTTGCTTCAGGGTGCATCAGACAAATGCTACTTTACTTTACTTGACCAAACACCCCTCGTTCAACTCGCCTATCAATTGCCAGGTTAGGGAATGTGTTTGAAGAGGGGACATTGCTGGACCAAACATTGCTGGACACCAGGGGCCGTATTACAGAGACTTCCTATCTTAGGTATAAAGTTAAGATTGGATGATTTACGATAGGATTTTTTTCAATTTTGTATTACAGAAGCAAATCCTAACTGAATTTAGGAATCCCCTCTTATCTCGAGTTGGGAATTCTAGATAAGCGATATACCGTTAATTATCTACTTTTATGTCTGCTTCCTAGCAACTAACGTAACATGTCCTCTCGTGAAGTAACTGTAACTTCACAACACTCACAAATCGCATTTGTTACATTGCACCACAGCTGGGTACCATAGCAGGCCAAACTATATGTAGCCTAAATAATCAGCAGGCGAAGGTTAGGACAGTGGAAGGGTTATCAGTGGACAGTGGAAGTTAGGAAAGTTTATTTATGATTTTTTAAGGTTAGAATACTTCTCTAATACACTTTTCTTAATTGAAGTTAGAATAGGAAATTTACAGTTGTTCTAAATAAGATCCTAAACTGGCAATCCCATGGTTACCCAACAGTTAAGATCAAGTTAGGAAGTTTCTGTGATAATATGTTAAACAAAATAGTACTTAATACAAGGAAATACAATAGCACCATATATCATATAAACACCATAAATAAATCAAAAATATATGTCTCTATTTATTGTCTTCTGCTTGCATAGCCTGGCTCTGCCCTATCTAGCCTCCTCCTTAGTTTTGCATATGAATTAGTGTTCCTCTTCTGTGCCTGGTTAGTTGATATGCACAAAAGACCTATCTTGCTCATTTGTCACACTGTGTTCACTCCATTGTATTTTGTGTTTTCTCAGGTCTCCTAGGCTGGGTTTTAACAGCTTCTACTCACACATACATCCCTTAACACCTCCTATAAGCCCGTCTGTTTAGAACACACTATCTGTCCATCCTGAGTAGTGTATTTGTATTCAGGGGCATCAGTCGTCTGCCCAGACCTTCATTCCTCTCTTTCACTCTCTTCCTTCATGTGACCCTAGTGACCTCTGAGGCACACCAGATCCTATAAACACTTTTTCATTTCTCCAATGTTATAAATCCCAGTCAGAATGTCTGGCAGCACTTTACTGCAGGGTAGTGTTTATAAGCCTACAGGACATATACATAGGCCTTTTATGCCAACTGACATTAACATACACTGACATTAATAATGGCTTATTCCAAAAATGTCATTGCACTTTCCAGGGATAAAATGACCTTTATGACAAGTGGCGCTTGTTGGAATACACATTCACAAATGTATGTGTAGGTTTATGCCACTTGTCATAAAACATACAGTAGGTGTTATATAGCTTTATGATTGCTGGATTTCAGTAAAGCATTATTACTGATTTTTTTTTTTTCTTTTCTGGCTGTTGTTTTTATATGTTTATGGCCAGTGGAAAGCTTGCCCAGTTTATTTTAATTGCTAGTTTTTATATTTTCTTTCTCTGTCTGCCTCTCAGTCCTGGTTATTTTTAGAAGAAATTCACCGTGTCTGCATGAGCAAGAGCTGCACGAACTTAATAGGAGTTTTTGGGTAAAAGGAAGGTTCATTTGCATGCATTTGCATGTAATTAGCACATCAAACCTCCTGACTTAAAAGGGATGCTTTGATTAGAAACATCACAATTTCTCATTCCATCACAGACACACACATGCAGTTTATGTTATTACTTACATGTTCTGTATGTTAGGCACTTTTATGTTCTATTCTCAGTGTGTGCGTGAGTGTATTTGTGCATTCAGCAGGACTATGTGTAGATTTTTGTAATTGGGTGGTGCCGCCTATCTCTTAACTTACCAAAACGGTTCGGTGGGACATTATGATTTAGCAACAGTCCAGGAAAACAGTAATAAACATAGTCTTTTTTGTATTAGAACTGAAGTGACCATTTGTCAAACGTGAACACTCCACAGCACATAGTGTAAACAGCACAAAATGATATGTCTGCATTTAATCCATTCACCAAGTGAAGCTGCAGGCAGTCAGGAACACAGCACCCAGGAAGCAGTGTGTGAGGACAGCACCTTCCTGGAGGATGCCTCAGTAGAGCCACTAGCAGTCCTGGGATTCAAACTCACAACCTTCTAATTGCAGGAGCACTCCCTAACCATTAGACCACCAGCTGCACCCATTACCCTCTTCATTGGTTATCACTAAATGAAAACCAGCTTTGGTGCAAGCATAATATGTACCCACTATGCACCTGAAATGAACAATATCTTTACTGTAGCTGCAGCTCCTCACTTAACCCTGCATGTATCTCCACCCATGAACACTAAGCTTTCAAAGGTAGGGAAAAAACAGAGCCATAATAAAAAAATATGATTGACAAGTGTCTCTTCACATTTTCTTCCTTTTTCTCCCATAACCTACTTGCTCTTTTATTCTTTGTCTTTTCCTCTTTTCCTTTCATGTTTCCCCTTTCTGACATTCTCTGTTTCATAGCTCCTCTCTCTCAGCATATTTTTTTAAATGTTTCTTTATCTTTTTCTCTGTCTCCCTCTCTTTGTCATCTTCACCTTTCTCTCTTTCTCTATCTCTCTCTCTCTTTCTCTCTCCTTGTCTGTAATGTAATATTTTCTCTTTCTCTTTCCATCGCTCACACTTCCTTGACATTTCTCTCTCTCTTTCTCTCTCTCTCTCTCTCTCTCTCTCTCTCTCTCTCTCT
>JBBPDH010215498.1:0-11623 GCA_037974565.1 Clupeocharax schoutedeni
CCACGTTTACTCTACTGGTTAATGACCGAGGGAGAGACAGAGAGCGCGCTGTTCTCTTCTCAGTGTTCTGTGTGTTTGTGAGCAGAGCGGGACACAGGAACACAATAAATCTGTATGTGTGTAGGGGAAGGGCGAACACATTCAATCCGAGCACAGATATTGACTCCTATTACTCGTATGATACCCGTACTCGTCAAAAGTGCTTTATCCATACCGGATACTCATTTCAGCCGAGTATCCGGCTCAACTCTAATAAATAGTACTAAATTTACTAAATAAAACTAAAAGGAAATAGCATTATGCATTACATTACAATTATATAACATTACAAATAACACTACACACTAAATAGTGATGTTATCTTTAGTATTTCAGTGTGTTCTCGTTGAAGTCCAGTATTACTTGTAGTTTCCATCTAACCCTGATGCAAATAGAAATGTCTGTGATTGGCTCAAATAATCTGAATATGTGCAAATAGACATACATTTGCGCAATTTTTTTCAGCAATATGCTGAATAACTGTGCAATAAATTGTGCAGCTTACACTAATGGCACTTTTTCACAGGCACAACCAAACCCAGGACAAATCCTAGCTGCTCGGCGGCAGTGGCCAAAAGTGGGTAGTGGCAAAGCTGACTGCACCAGTGCATTCTGATCATCATGACAGTAAGACTTTGTAAAAGATGCCTTTTTACTGTCTGTGCAAAAAACAAAAATGGAATTGCAGTGGCAGCTTTTAATACTATTAGAAATACACGAATAGTATTAGAGAAACACTGAAAAATCACACAGTTCTTCTTCTGTACTTCTGTACAATTGCAGTACAGTTTAGGTACTACAGTCCCTGTAGGCTTCTGGAAATGTACCTATGAAACCTGGTTTGACTCAATCAGTGTCACCTCTTGGGAAACAGGCAGAAAAACTACAGACAGGCAGGCAGGCATTCATAACTGTGCTTTCTTTATTTAACAGAAACAAACAGGAAAACAAAACCAGGCTCAAGGGCCACTACACGGAAACCAGGGACATGATCACTAAAATGAAGCGATGGACCGATGCCCACGGTCCATACAGACTGAACTAAATACATGGAGACACAGACAGAAACCCAATCACAAAACACCAATCACCCAAACTAAACACAAGACACCCAAACTTGAGAAACATGACACAAAATATCAAAACAAAACCAAAAGAGTGACCCCTGCCGGCCACTGGCCGAGCCGTGAAAATCAGTCCTTCATTAAATTAAATCAGGAGCTGCTGAACCGAGGAGGAACCTGGAACCGAACCTGTGTTCTCCTCACCAGCTCACACAATATCAACTACTTTTATACAAACAAAACAAAACTTGATTCTTTTTACTGCTTTCTTGTTTGTTTATTTATTTATTCTAATTTTAACATTACTAGCAGAAAGACACTTTATTACATGCAGAGAAAAATGGCATAGGTGCCTCAGACTATGTACTGTACTGCATGAACAATGTTTTGCTCTTTTCTGTAGGAACATGATTAACAGTTTGCAAGCGGATTTCAGACAAAAGTGCCATAGAAGCCCATTCATTTAGGATTCTCTCAGGAGCGCTCTCTAGTGTATAAAAACCCAAAGGAGATTACACAGAGACTCTCTGAATGAAGCTTTCAGTAACAGCTAGGAAAGGTTAGCATTAATTATGCATCTTGTTGATTAATAAATGATAGAAGATGGATTCATCAATTATAGAACGATATATTTCATGAAGCATATATTTCATGATATATGCTGTTTATTCCACACTATAAACATGATTCTAAAGATTTTCCTGAGTTTGATTCCTGAGTTTGAATGTTATCCCCATGTCTGCGTGGGTTTCTGCCCAGAGCTCCAGTTTCCTCCCACAGTCCAAAGACATGGCAGGTGAGATGCAACATTGCCCCAAGTTGTGTGTGTGTGTGTGTGTGTGTGTGTGTGTGTATGCCTGTGATGGACTGGAGACCTATGACCTATGACTACTGGAATAAAGTGCAACTGTTGCAACCTCCACAAGCAGATTCGAAGATAGATGGATGGATGGAATAAAAGGAATAGATGGAGTAGAAAATGTAAAATTGAACAAAGGCACCACTAGTTGCAAAGGCACCACTAGAGGGACAGTAAATATAGAGGTAAATATAAATATAATAAATTAATATACTGTATTAAATGCAAATCGGGGGCAGGTTCTGGCATTTTGGGGTAAAACGGTCCACCACATACAATTATGCACACCACCCACCTTTGTGCTTCCATGAATGTGTATATCAACAAAGTAGTATTCAACAAAATGAACTTACACAGTCAAAAATGATGCAGCTGAACTTTTTAATGAATATTTGAGAAAAAAGAAATGGCATTCTGTATGTGTGCGCGTGAGAGAGAGAGAGAGAGAGAGAGAGAGAGAATTATATTTTAAAAAGTGTGGATGTCTTTATATTGTTTATAAATACCTCCAGAAAAGCTCTTCTAACACCTCTAATGCCCCAAAAGTTGCCTTTTACTCACCCTACAACCAACAATTGATAATTAACAGCAGTCTCGCTGTTAATGTTGATGAATGGTGCTTAAAAAAATAATGTTCACACTTTAAATAAGACCATTTAGTTCAGCATGGAAGACATAAAAGAACTCAAAGGTCTATTGTTCTTGCAATAGTCGTTGTTATAAATAGCCATAAATAGCTGTTCTCCTTGCAGTAACACTGACGATATTATTAGCTTATTTCACCACCGTTCAGATAGCAGACTGAATAGCGCGGCCCTAAAACAATTGTTTTATTGATGTGTTATCACCATAACTTTGTAAATAGTTCATTTATACACCAGCACTAACGGTCTACGATGGCACAGATTTACCAAGGGTGGTTAATGGGCTCCTTTACTCATAACTTAACCTAAGTGTTCTGAAAGCAGTCCAGCTTACTACAGGCTCACTGCCGCCACCTCCACCATCATCAGCTGATGAAGGCCTGGCAGAAAAATTTCTGTAATTTTGGCAGCGTCTGCCTAAAGTGCCAATTTTTCTTCTCTCACAGTTTCTCTGCCCCTCCATACATTTTCTCTCTCAAACTCATCCACTGGCACAGAGCCAAAAAAGGGAGGTGTTTAAAGATATGATTGGACCAGCCCTGTTTCAGTAAAGAAAATACGTTTGTGACGAATATATTAAACAGGCACCAAAGCGAAAGGGGATGGTGTTCAAAATGTTGATTGAGCCAGCCCAGTGTCAGTCGGGCCGTGGATCTAGTGGCGTCTTATGGACCAATAAATAAATAAATAAATGAATACATGGTCAGCCCAAATAGTATGTCGGCCAAATGGGAAAATGCCTGATCCACCAGATGATCAGTCTGACCCTGATGCAAATAGAAATGTCTGTGATTGGCTCAAGTCAGCATATGTGCTCAGAGACATATATTTGCACCATGTTGTTCAGCAATATGCTGAATTTACAAAATAAACAGTGCAGCTTATTGTGCAGCTTACATTAATGGTGCTTTTCCACTGGCACAACCGTGCTATTTTCCCATAACTAATAAAAAACGCCCAACCCAGGCCAAATCCGAGCTGCTCGATGGCAGGGCCAAAAGTGGGCAGCGGCAAAACTGACTGCACCACTGCATTCCGTCGTCATGACAGAAAAACTTTGTAAAAGATGCCTTTTTTACTGACTGTAAAAACAACAATGGAATTTCAGTGGCAGCTTTTAATACTGTTCGAAATGCAAAGGTGTACGTAGACATCGACCGCCCATAAAATCTAGAGAACCAAGAGAACAGAGTCAGAAACTCCATTACCGGGCTGAGATACACTGAAAAATCACAGTTATACTTCTGTACTTCTGTACTGTATAGAAAACCAACCGACCATATGTCATTTGACCATAGGTTTGCGAACTTTTGCCCTCAAAAGTAGGTCATACAGTATCAGAAACCTCATAAGCATGTCTTTTTATTTTAAGATTACTTAATAACTCAATACTGTGTGTGCCGTTAAAATAATCTATATTGTAAAACTACAAAATTGAACTTTAGCACCGATTAGCTGATTGACCCATTAGGGTTAAGAAAGACAACTGATATTCAGCCATGTTCATCAAAGTCAAACTCAACATGATGTTTTGCTTGCATGCTCACAGTGTTTAACTGCGACATGACATCATTTAACACCCATTAAAATCTATGTGCTTTTGTATCCTGGCAGATGCAGATGTGATTGGAGCTTTATAGCAGGTTTAAAACTCAACAGCTCAACCAGAAAATCTGTTAATTGCTGCAAAATCGCATTCACAAGTTTCTGCCACTGCTGGTGTCAAAGAAAAGCACCTGTAATGATTGAGGTGTTGAGCTGGGAGTACAATTGAGTAATGAAGAGCACCAGCATGAAAAACACGGAAGCAAAAGTAGGAAATAAAACACGAGGAACAAAGAAATGACTGCTATACAGTACTGCGCAAAGGTCGTAATATGGAAATATTGTTTAGATGAGCAGCATTTCTCACAGTAATTCAAAGTTGTTGTTTGCTGATGCCATCACACGTACATCGGTGGAACACAGGCGTCCAACATTTTATTTACATTCTCTTATTTATTTATTATTTAATACATTTCTCTATAACATTAAATCAACACAGAGACAATTAAACTAAACAAAACAAAGGCTGATACCATGAATTTAAGTGTACAACTGAGAGTGGGAACAGTTTAAGCCATGGCAAGACGTCTCCCTGCAGTGTTAGCGTTAGCCATGTTAGCTAGCGGAGCCGTTACTGTACTTTAACACCGACATGCAGGTTCTGCAGGTCTCCGTGCTGTTTGTGTGTCTAGAGTGAAGGATCTCCACACATGTGATGTGTGTCTGTTTTCTTTGCTGAAGGTCTCTGGTCTTCTTGTGGTCTTGTGTTTAGATTCCCCTCACACCAAATGTACCACCCCTTTTATGCAGGGTCTATAATCATTGGTTAAACCAAAGAACGCTTGTCAGCGTAAGCCAATCAGAGGCAGAGATTGCATTGCATACACAAGCGAGGGCAGAGAGAGGAAAAAACACAGGACTAGTCAACTTTTGTGTTAATGCCCTATTAAACAGTAAAGAGTGATTCTATATACAGTATGTTTTATGTACAGCTTACAAAATACCAAGTGCTGTTCTGCAATTTTTAGACATTTTGCATACGTCTTTTCCGCAGTACTGTATAAACACAAAGAAGAACACAAACATTGATTACACAATAAAGTAAATGACAAATGGGATATATAATATACACAAGGACCAGACAGTACACAAACATTGTGATACTTATACACCACATGTGGTGGATCACCTGGAGAACTGGACTGAAGAGCAGATGGGAAACATTAGACTGGACACCGGAGTTGGTACATTGGAATGGACTGAACAACAAGTGAGACGGGACAAGCTGCACTGGAATAGATGACTGGACTTGGATGGACAACTGGGAGGGAGACATTATAAAGGACATGAGACTGAACTGGGACAGGAACAAAAACAGTACTTGTAGGAGGAAGGGAGAGTGACTGGGACTGCAGCAATAGTGGTACAAGAACAGGGACAGTAAATGGAACCAGGACTGACAGGAAACAAGAGATAGGGCCTGAGACTGACAGAGTTGGAAGGGAATGGAAGGGTTTGAAAAGGGGGTTGGGCACGTCCTGGACAGTTAGTCAGAGAAGGGTGATTTTGAGAACTAGTATCCAGGTAAACATACACACAATTGGACTTCACAAACAATTGAGCAGGAATGGATGTTATAAGGGAACAAGATGGTCATAAGGCTGGACTATGACTGGAGACTGGACAGGGGACTGGACAAATGAATGGACTGAACTGGGAGAGGAACAAATGGCACTTTTCCACTGGTACAAGGAATCATGCCATTCTGTCAACAAATGCTTTTCTATTACAAAAAACCCAACCTGTACCCGAGCTGCTCGACGGCAGGGCCTCAGCTGAGCTGACTGCATCACAGCTATCTGATTGGTCGAAATGTCATTACAGCATGGAAAAAGGCCAATCTTTTTAATGTCCACCAAATGAAACAACAATGGAGAGACAACAACTGGGAAGCTGATGAGTTTTTAATGCTGTGAGAAATATGAAGGTGTACCAGGACATCAGTGGTTGTCTGGATTAGGTTTTCATTGCATGACTGAAAAATGTAAACAGGAACAAGACTATAAACAATAAAAGACCACAATAGCAAAAACAGCTCTGACAGAAAAAAAACTTTCCGCTGGTTCGATTCCTTGGAGGCGGTTTTGGGACAACCGAACATAAACTGTGTTGAGAGAATTGAGTGAGAAACATCATTACAGAGATTGACTGGAAAATCTAAGCATGAAACAGCTTCAGATCAATCGCAGTACTGTTTAGCTACACCATGGTTCCTGTATTTCTGTCAAAAAGTGCCTGAAGGCAGCACTGGTACAAGGTCGGGGTCAGTAACTAGAACTGAGACTGACAAGAAATGAGAGAGAGGAATTGAGACTGATAGAGAATCAAGGGTCAGGGTTTGGCAAGCTGCTCTGTTCTGGACAGTCAACTAAAAGCATTTCAAACATTTGTGCTTTAAGGGTGATTTTGAGAACGAGTGTCCAAGTAAATGTACAAGCACTTAAAACCTGTAAAATGCTGTTCAGGTCGTCTCCAGAAGTGCTGAGAGGTTGTAAATCACTATATAAGCTTCTCCTACACATGGCAGATCTCTTGTAAAGGCTAGAACTTCTTTTAGCTGAAATGCTTCAGATGAGCAGGAAAGGAAGCGAGCACTGAAGTTTTCCTGGGAGAAGTGATCATAAATAGTTAACACCTCTTTGACCCCAGCCCCCGCCATCTTCTCCTGTTTTCTCTTGGATTAAAAATTGAACAGTTTCAGGAGCGCCTGAGAATGTTTGTAAAAAAAACTGTTAGACTGAAAGTCGGCTGTGCCTGAACACCTGACCCTACCTGGCCTGTCCCCGTCACTCAAAGCTCAAAGAGTGTTTTACACAGCCAAAAACAAAACACAGCAGGACTATGTTTAACCCTCCTTAGTGCCCCGTGTTGTATACGCCTTTACATCTACGCTTTGTAAAGAGTTTAAACAACCATATACCCAAATATAAGATTTTTCCTGCAAATTTTAAAGAACAATATCTGTCTAATTCTATTTATTCTTTAATTTATTTTAATGTTTTTATTAAAGTCCTGCAAAGCATATAGCACCTTTGTTAATGATCATGAATAAATATAAATATATATAAATTCCACAGTGTATAATTGTTATCTATTGTAAAACAAAAGTTGGCTCATTCCTATTTCACTTCTGAGATGCATTCAGCTATAAAGCAGATTAGTATATAGTATATAAATGGTATATATTTAGTATATAAATATAGCTGCAAACATATTTCTTTGCATATCGTTTAATGTAAGTTAATGTAAAAAGAGTAGAATGTACTTTTAGATATTGTAACGGCTTGGTCAGTGGCTGATGAATGCCACTGCATTTTTGTTTGGGTTTTCTCGTTGTGGTTTTTCTGTATTTTTCTGTTCAGGTTCTGGTTCTTTTATTTTGATATTCTTGTCTGTTTAGTGCTTGTGTCACATGTCTTGTTGTCAGGTGTTTTGTTATTATGTGTCATGTGCTTTTCCGTTTCAGCTGTGTTCTATTAATGTGTCTGGTGATTGGGGTTTGCATCTATTTTGTGTTAGTCCGGGTGTATTTAAGTCCTGTGCGTGTTTCGTTCCAGTTATCTGTCCATCGTCTTTGTTAGAGCGTCTTTTATGCTGCACCTTATTTTTGGCCTTCTGACTACTCTGTTTGTTTTTGTTCATGGCCCCCGTGCCAGGTTTCATTATTTCTGATCCTGTGTTTGAGAATAAAGAACCTGAGACTATGAATGCCTTCCTGCCCCGTTCCTGCAGTTTCAATGATAGCTCTCGATCGAGCTCTCTTATTATTATCACAATCACAATGAAGTTGCTTATGTTACGACTCCATCGACACAGACCAAAACAAGAACAAAATACAATATAAAGTCAATACAATAAATTTAAATACAATATAAAACTTTTCTGTACTAAATACACTATGCTATAAACACAACATGTGGCCAGTAGAGAGGCGGATATAAATGCTATAGATGAAATTACTTCTAAAGTTGTTATTGTTGTTTTTTATTAGTATTGATGATACTATCAATATTATTGATGCCACTATGTTGGGGTGGTCTGACAAAAATGAGCTTCTCTATGTGATGAACTTTATTTTTGTCAGCATTCTGTAAAATGGTGGTGGGTGGGGAGTATACAGGAAATTTAAGTTGTCATGGACATTTTTCTTTTTCTCACTCTTGGCCATTTAGTTACATTACACCCTCCCCAGAAGTAGTTTTTTTCCCTTTCGCTCGTTCTGTTCATCCTACTCTGGGGCCCTGGGGAGTGACGGCTGAATGTCCACACACCCACACCCTCATACACTCACACAACCTCGGGCTACATACAATTTATCATGGTTAGTGTAGTCATAACCAGTCTGCCGTATGATAACTCTTTCCGCATTAGTCACAAACATACAGGGCCCTGTTTAATTGGTTCATAATTTCACTGCCTGTTTATAAGGCTGACACCTTTGCGGCCTTCGAGTGCAGATAATGTGTAGGAAAGATGCATTTGTTCTGCTGTCTGGAGCCTCGTCTGTTGTTATTGGCGCTACAATAGAACTGCTACAATCTCATTCATTATCCATACTGTTTGCCCTGTGCTTTGGGCTTTTGTTCTAGCTTGTTGCTGACTTGGCATATTAACGTTGCTAGCCATTGTGAAATTTTACTACCATTTGTAACCACAGAGTGCACCTTTCCAGGCAACTTTTTTTTATTGGGTTATGAATCCCATGGACCTGATATACTAAGATCTCAAATAAAGAACAGTGCAGTTTGGTATATAGGTTGGTTAATGATCCCAGTGCATGCATTCATCAAATATGTACTTTCATTGTGTTGTATTAATAAAGAAAAGGAACTATAAGTATTCATAAGTGTAGCCAACATGGTGAGGAAATAAATGGAACTTGGAAAAAAGACAACAATGTTTACAACATTGTGGTCCCTCAAGGTTAGATGGTCCAGGTCCCCAAGGGTTAATCTGATGGGTTTATGATATAATCATCCAAAAACTGTTTAAGAGACTCAAATGAGGACTTAGGCTAGACCAGCAGCCCCCAACCTGATGTCCCATATCTTTAAGACTCTGGTGATCAATAAAATTTTTTTATTCTGTCTTTCTCTGCAGCCTGGCATCAAATGACACGTTTGAGATGTAACTTCTCTTTTTTCTTGAGGAATGACATTAAATTCTCCTCAAACATCTCCCAGTGTATCACTTTTATTGACTTGTAACAGCCCAGTAACTTTTGAAGAAATACAGATCCATCTCATTATGCTCCATACTTCACAGTGTTGTGTAGCGGTCATGGCATCATATGCACAACTCTACTTTCTCCAAACAAGATGAACTGAATTGCTGCAAAACAACTCTATTTTTGATTTATCTAAGAATCTTTTAAGCAGAGGAGTTTGGTGTAGGAGGAGAGTAAGGTGTAGTGATGGAGATGATCATGGTGCAGTTCATTGCTTATTATTCTCTTGCAACTGTTGTTTCTGCTGCTTCTGGTCCCACCCCAGTGACAGTTTAGTACCTTTTTCTGAAAGTAATACTTGTTTCCCACACTGTAAGTACATAAAATTATGTTTTGAAAGGGGCAGAAGTTGAAAACCTAAGCTGGTGTGCAGGTCCGAGATGCAGCAGTATTGAGAAGCTCTTTGAAGCCAGGAATGAAAAGCAGTGCATTGTATCTCTTTCTTGCTTCCTTGTGAAGCTAGTGGAGTGATCCCATCAGAGGAGTCACATGGGAAAACATCAGTAGGTTATGGCCCAGGAGAACTGCAGCATTCTGGATGCTCTGTAGAGAAGAGATGGAACTGTACATGTGGGAAGGCTTGCAGGCAGGGAACTGCAAGTTTAGGCATGACTAGAGCTTGAACAAAAAGATGAGCAGGCTCTACAATCATATTCTCCTTATATTTGCTTTTAAAATTTTATTGGATCTAGTTGTAGATGTTGTATTATCTGGAAAAAGTTGATTGCATAGGATCACTGTAAGGTCTTGAATGGATGGAATATGAAGGAGGTGATAGAGCGCTCCAGTGAAATGGAGTGCTTTGCAGGGTAAGTAGATGACTTCTCTCATTTCCACATTCTGTTTCAGGTAATGAGGCTTCAGCCATGGAGAGATGCCATAGAAAGACAGCACTTCACTTTCTGTGAAGGAGTATGGCAGAAAATATAAGTACACCTGTTTGTCAATGGCATTACAGTGATAAGAAAAGAATGTAAGCAAATCACAGAGCTTTAACGCACATGCAGAACTGAAGTGGACTAAGAATTAAACCCTGAGGAACACCGGTACAGAACCTGACTTTCCAACTTACCTGGTAGGATAGATCCTGACGATGGGATACTGAGGATGGGAATTTAGAAAGAACAGTGTTGAATGTGCTGAAATGAGTAGTACTCAAGGTCAAGGATGACTCAAGGAGGTAAAGAAAGTCAACAAGGTCTGAAGACAAAGTGTTCTTGTCTTCATTGAGAGCTTCTGCGACTAACAAGACAGTGGATTCAGTTGAGCGTCCTGGCATGTATCCAGATCCTATCCTGTGTGTTATGGTGTGTGTGTGTGTGTGTGTGCTGCCATGCTCCACCTACTGGAACCCTACCCTTAAACTACAAAAGATCAACTATGACTTATTTTGTTTTTATCATTTTTTGAAGCTGCAGTTTTGTGTAAAAATGCATTTTTCCTCATGGGGTGCAGCCAGATGTCCCTACAACTACAAAATGTTTTCATCACTCACACACACACTAATAGTCTGAGAGCCTCTGTGGATTCCTGGCATACTCCCAGTTCTCATAGTGGAGTCCCTGCAGAGGAAGTGAGAAAAACACTCTTCTTCTCCTACTCTCTCCATTTCTCTGCTGTTTTTGACCATATATAAATTGTCCTGTAAGTGCTCCTGGCTATTGCACTGCAAAAATATCTTAGAATGCGGCTGCTGTAAGAGCATTACAAGATTATCCAAGATATTTAAGACATTTGACATTTACGTTACAATAATTAACTGAAGTTTTTGTAGACATTGTTTTTTTCTTTAAAATAAAGCTTGATTATAGGGAATAACTATATAAGAAATATTAAGTATTATATTAAATATTAAGAAATAGGCTGTTTACATTTACGTGAAAAAAGAGTAGCTTTATCTCGAGTTACTCCTTCTCTAGCAATCTCCCCCACGGTGCTAATTCACACTGACGTGTACAGTAGCTGGAACAATCCCACTGGGCTTATACAAACACTGCTAAAAGCCCACTGTTAATCCACTGAGAAGCCATTTAGTTCCAACTGAAGCTATTTAGCAACATTCAGTGACATTCAGCGACTACTTGCCTTATTTCAAGTAATTTCCTATGTAAGTTAGAAACATCAGTAGGATGATTTAGTAAGGTATGCAGTAACAGATGATAGCTTATTTAACCCTCTGTTCCAT
>JBBPDH010215521.1:0-13379 GCA_037974565.1 Clupeocharax schoutedeni
ATGACGGATTTCCGTCACCTGAGGGCGCTAAAGGTTAATAATGAGAGTGATGCAGATGCAGGGGTAAAAATGGGGAATGAGTGGGTGGAGACAAAGTGGAGACAAAGTTCTGGAAAGGCTGGTTTTTCTTTGGTTTAATTACAATTTAATTATTTTTTCTAAAAATAAAAATAAACATTATGGGATCGGTATCGGTATTGGTATCGGCGATACTGGCTCTGTATTTACTTGGTATCGGATCGATACCAAATTTTTTGGTATCGCACACCACTACTGCCCACTGTAATGCCTGTTAAAAAATTGCAGTAGTCTGCCGGATTTCCATGAACCATCAGATGCAAAACTGACATTTAAGTTTCGATACCAGTGCTAATTGATATAGAACTTAATATTAAATTTTACTATGTATTAGTATCTGAGAATGGATTTTTTGACAACCCTAATCTCTACTGGACAGGACTCTTTACAGTGTGTCCAAGCCTGACCAATGACTAATTAATTCATCCCACAATTAAGTTAAACTGATGAAGCTGTAACGTATGTTACCTTTGGTAGTGTGAATATCATCTCCACGAACAGGTGCGGCCTGAATGCTGGGGGCAGTTCTCACGATGAGGTGCTCAGATGTAGTGGCTTCAGAAATCACTCCTGGTGTAGAAAAATTGAGTACATATTGTAAATTTGGGGAATGGTTTTAAAAGACCTACAGATAGACAGATAAATAGATAGATGGATAACATTTATAGATTAATTATACTGACTATACCACTGTCGCGGTGGCGGGGGCTAAGCCCCCAAGACCGAGAGCTACCATGGGAAGAACAGGCAGGACTCCAGAACTCCATGAAGAGGTTTTATTCAAAAAAGAAAAAGAAAAGGAGCTCGAGGGCTCAACATAAAACAAGGCACAGGGCCAAAATCAGATAGGGCTTCTTACCCAACACAGAACAGCACAAAATAGACCACAGACCTACGAGGACATGAACCAAACACAGGGCTTAAATAAGGAGCAGACTTCAGGGGAAACATACAACAGCTGGGGAACCTAATTAACAGAACACACCCACAGGACACAAACTCAGAGCACGAACAGAAATGAAAAAAGAAACAGAAAAGCAGCGGCCTCTAATGGCCGCTGACCGAACCGTGACAACCACCTTACTGCATGAATGTTTAACACACCATTTAGATTACAAAAAAAAACACTTAGATTACAGAGTGATACAATTCACATTAATAATATATAACTAATTTTTTAAAGGCCTCTGCATAACCTTTGTATAAAAACACTTTCCTTTACGAATATAAACCTCTGGAATTGTGAACTTGCCAAATCTTTGAGTTCATTCCAGATTCAGTGTTACAGAGAAACAGAATACAAATTAGTCGACATGAATCTTATTAGCAGTTGTTAGGTTTTGTTGTTCAGAGAGAGGCTTTTGGAGATTTTAAGTCAGAGCGAGCCAGTGTTCTTTTAAAATTTACATTTCAGTCCATCATTCAAAGATGTGGATTTTTCACTGTTACCTACAGGCTTTGTGCAATTTAAATGATCAAACTGTATTCTATTATGTCAAGCCCTCTTGAGATTTCATATAGTTTTTATCATTCCACAAATTCTGCTGGATGGACACGTACTCTGTATATGGTGATGCAAATTCCTGAAGAGGTTCTTATCAGCTCTGATGTAGGACATTGTGCTAACCCTGAAATAAATTGTTTTTGAAATACAGAGAGGAATAATATGTTTTGCTTCAGAATAGCTTCAGTATAAATGAATATGTAGTGGAAATCTAGTTCAAATATTTGACTTATTATTAGTGCTTGGAGACAAACTGCCCATATTGGTTTACTGGTACTGGTTTAGCACAGCTTGGAATTTTAGGTAAATATTATTGGACCGCATAACATCCTAAACATTACTTTATGTTTGGCTGACATTGCCAAATTTTCATATTGTGGAAAATTAGATTGTTTCCTAAAGCTGATGTGTAGTCCTCAAGTGAGTTGGATTGGCACGGTCAGATTGCAGTGACTAATGCTGGAATATCCTTACTGGTTGCCATAGCAACAACATGTGCTGACTATGCAGGAGCAGGCAAAACCACCAAATTGGTTGCATTTACAGGCTTGGAACTTGATGTGTATTCCCAGTTGCAGCAAAACCATCATGCTCAAGTAATCTCAACTGCAGTATGAATGACACATAAGATCTGGTTGACCTGGTCAACAGATAACACCTAAAACGCTAACATGCTCTACCATTACTACTCAGTGATATCTTTACTGAAAGTAACTGTAAAACAACAGCATAGAGTAATGTATTATCTAGTAAGATGCAATCTAAATGTTGTTTAAAATCTTAAGGTGTCTAGGTTTAAACTGTAATTTGTGATGTCTGGCACTGACTTTTTTGTCACATTCTGATGTAATGAACTGCCACTCACCATCCAAGTGTGAAAAAAATGAATCAGATTTAAAAATGCCTGGTATATCACAAAGTTTCACCTCACTTTTTTTCCTTTCAGACTGCAGAAAATATATGCTGCTCTAATCAGATTTGTCGAAATGTCAGGTTTCAGTTGCCTTTCTGAACAAGGCCTTAGGCAAGACAGTCTTGTTTTGTATTTACATTTGCATTACATTTCCACAGAATTATCAATCATTTTGTTGCTACATTAGGCACATTCCTGACAATTCCCCTGCTTCCTAAAGCCCCCGTCTCTTAATGTGACCTCACTCTACAGGCATTAACACCCACACACACAGAGCGGGTCCTCTGGTGCTCCTTCTGGGCTGGCTGATATGGGCTTGTTTATTTTGTTGTCCATTAATTGCCAACAAATGTGCATGGTATGCAGGTTCGTGTGGAAGTGCTGTGTTTGCACACTCAATTAGGATTACTGAGGTGTGCCTGTAGTGGGAGTTTTTCTTACATGTGTGGAATTCCAGGGGCTTATGGACCATTTATTTATTTATTTATTTCACTGGATGTGGATCCACAGGGAATGGCACAGCCTGCTTGCTGCACTGCTCTCTGCAAGCCCAAGCTTTTTCTGCCTCAGCACAGAACATATTCCACAGTACATTTGAAATTGTGGGTGTTGCAAATTAACCTGTGTGGCGAGCTACATGATTCATATACACTGTTATGTCACTGCCTTATGCTACATGCCATTAATGTATCAACCTGTCAGTGCTCCACTGTTGTGCCCCCCCTCCCTCCCTTGTGTGGGTGGTCTATTTGTTTATAGTCGGCAGTGAATGTGGAGAGTAGTACAGACGAAGATGTCAGAGAACATCTCAGTATTATTGTCCACAGCTCCCGGCTTAGTGGCATCATTACACCTCAGAAAAACAAATACAAGGTGTTTCATTTCAGTAGCAAAGTAGCAAAGCACTGTTCTAATGGTCACATGCACAACTCACTAGGCACAGTGTGTAGAGTGTATAGTGTGTAGGTATGGCTTTTCTGTTCATCATTATTGATGTTCTGCAGTATGAGGGGCTGCAATTTGCCCTGTAACAAATCACATACATTTTATTGTGCGCCGATCAACTTGAAGATGATCCAGAGGAATGTTTGGGAGGTGTTTCGATAATTTAGGGGATTCACAGGATGGTAAATCATTTTGGTTGAAAGAGTGCAGAACAAATTGCAGGACCTTTGTTTTGGATTGTGCAAAATAATCAAAGGAATGTCACAGTATATAAACCATATAATGACAATATGTCATTTTGTTCATAACGTAATCAAAAAATAATCCTGTGTGCCTAGTCATTGATCTGTATGCTAATACATTTAACCTGGCTAACATTAGTGTAACTCTTATCTTAGCTGTGAAGCAAAAACAAACAAAAAAAAAGATTCTCAGGTCAAAATTAATTCCAAAGAGATTTTTTCCCCCTCTGTTGCCTCCTCTTACAATATTTGCTGCTGTACACGGTGTCTATGAAATATTTGTCCTTACGTAGCACAGTGTTTTCCAAATCTGGTTCTATAGGACCCATCCCCTATACATTTTAGTATTTTCCTTCTTCTAGGACACCCACAGTGGTGTGACCTTTAGGACAAATATAGAGTAAATATACACAGTTTAAGCACTTGTTGATAAAGCTTTCAGGTGTTTAAACTACATTTACACCAAAAGGGGTCTAATATGCACTTTTACTAATAGTTTGGAGTAGTAAACTCTTACAATAGTCTTTTAGTTAAAACTTTCTTGTCACATCAATGACAACAATCTAATGATGACAACTATCACAAAATATGATAAAATAACTGTTACTGAAACCTTTCCAGTGTTAACTGGACAAGTGAATGGAAGGTGAAATGTTACCTGCAGAGAATGTATTGAGTCGCCTATTGGCAGCAGTTCAAAGCCAGTTCATTCTTGGAGGGTTGGCTTTCATGCTGGAGGGTTATATAGCGGTTAGTGTGTGTAGAGAGATGCACAGACACACCCATCCTCTCCCAATTCCACCCTTGCTTTCCTCATTTATCTTATTAGCTTCCATACAGTATCTTGTTTTACACCCACCGGTATGTTTAGATATAGGCTGTAGTGCTGATATGATGCAACCTAGCGACTTGTTGTTTCCTACTGTCGACACAAAGCTCTTTTTCATTCTGTTCTGTTCTATATCTGGTTTATGTTGCATCGCACATCTATAAATCATGTTCAGTTGATTTGTTGGAGCCAAGAGTCCTGTATGCAATGGTGGGTAAGCTAGTTAAACTACTAGTTACTCCAACTGTAAATGATTGAATGAATGAATGGTTGAATAATAAATAGGTGTTTCGATAGCTTGTGGACATAAACACTACCATTTAGAGCAGCTCAGGCTGCAAATGCTCTACTATCTACTCTACTATTGTTAAAGCTACTTCATAATTAATATTGCTTCTGGGGCTAATTAAAATCGTAATGCCATTAATGTCATGTTACTTAAGCATTTATTTTAATGATTGCTTATTAAAAATATACAATACAGAGCAAATCTCCACAGCAGGGGTGGCTGGATTAAAAAGTAGACTAATAGCGCTAAGCCCGCCCTGTCTTTCAAAGATACAATCGCATTAGAATATGGTCTATTATTTGTCACCCATACTGTCACCCGTAAAGGCCTAAAAGGTGATTTTTTGGACTTCTGTGGACCTACAAACACCACCACCAAAAGGTTGTTTGAACAATATTGACAATGATGAGGCTGACAGTGTCACAGTGAAGTGCCACATTGTGAGCATGTTGTTGCATATTTAACATTTTTAAAGTAGAAACATTATTTTCTTGTAGAAACAAGATTGTGTTAATCTAAATTGCAAAACTGCAATAATTTCTGTATAATGTTGTCATGAGATTTGCTGAAGCAGTTGTACACAGATTTTTAACATTCATTAGTTGTTTAGAGCTGCTTGTAACAGACACTGTGGTTATTTTTATTCCATTATTGTTTTACAGAGTCTTTGAGTTAGGGCTGGGCGATTAATCAAAATTAATCAAAATCAACATTCAGAACCTATAATCGATAACATTTTTCCAGGTCGATTATTTCGATTTCTTTCCCTTTAGTCAAAGTCAAAGTGAACTTTATTGTCATTTCACCGTATACAAGTATACAGGGAAAAGAAATGGCGAGAGCTCTGGATCAGCAGTGTATATACAAATACTTAGAAGAAATAAGAATTTAATAAAGATTTTTTAGAAATAATATAGAGAGACAAGACAAACAGTGCAATCAGACAGTATATCTCTAAGATATGTGCAAATGGGTAAGCTATATAAATATACAGTACTATACATATACCGTAAAAAATATAGAAAATATAGATAGTATATATATAGAAATATAGATAGTATATGTGTGTTTCCTTGAATTATTTTAAAATCAAGTAATGCATCCTTCTTTCAAAAATCTCTCACTTGTAATATGTGAGCATATTTATTGTACAAAACATGTCATTGAACTATGAAGTTAAAATGTTCAATTAATCAAGATTTAGATTTTAGGCCAAATCGCCCAGCCCTACTTTGAGTGATTTTTGTACTTGTCTTGTAGGGTCATGTTGTAGATAAAAAGTATAGAGCTACTGTGAAATATAGTGTGATTGTTTGGGTAGCTTGTTATAGCTCATTTAATATGATGCATAGCTTGCTAGACAGCTACTGATATGTGTCACAAGCTAGTTTTTGATAGGTTAGCCCTCCCATATACAGTGGAGGAAATCATGATTTGATCCCTCACTGATTTTGTAAGTTTCTATATTTTATTTAAAGTTATTTTCAATGTTTATTTTGTGCTATCTGTCACTGTTAAAATAAACCTACCATTAAAATGATACTGTTCTGAGACTTTTCATTTATTTGTCATTGGACAAACTTACAAAATCAGCGAGAGGTCAAATACTTATTTCCTCCACTGTAATATTATGACCAGCTGTTACTGTTTCATAGCCTAAGAAACAACTCCACTGTGCTGATTTAGAATCAGTCTGAATGCATAAAATAGAGGTGCTTGGTCAGAATACAGTCATGGCAGGTTTCTCTAGGGTCAGAAACCTTCTTAAGGACATTCGTTTGCTCTGTTTCCAAATAAAAATAGACATATTTCCATGTAAAAGATGATCATATGACAGTCTGGGGAAATACCAACAATGCCCTGTTATTGAAGTAGCTTCAGTACAAAAAATTATAAAAAATATAGCAATGCTGCCTCTGCACTTCTGGGAAATGAATAGTTTTGGTACGTGTAGTGATGCTGCTGCCAGGAAGACTTATTTTTCTTTTATCTCACAGACTGTGATTTATCTCTTATAACGTTGACCCCAGGGTTGTGGTTGTGTGCCTTTGACCTTCTTGTCTACAGGGCAGTATCTCCATAGGAATTCACAGGAGATGAGGATAGCTGTGTTTAGAAATTCCAGGTCATTTAGTGCCTGTCCACTGAGCAAAAGGCCAGTGATCTCTACGACCCCAGCACAATTCCCTCGCTCACCACTCACACAGACAACACACAGCTATCCCCATTTGCCTTAAGGCCTGAACCTTTCCGTGTGTAATTACCTATGATTTACTTTCCTTCTGTCTGACATTTCTTAAGGACCCCTTTCTTCCCATATCCCTCAGATGGCCTCTCTATCTTTTACTAGGGCCTTTCTTTTTCCATCTCTCTTGACTTTATGCCCTATCAGTCACACATAGTGTCCAGAGACCAGAGAAACAGAAGCAAACACTAATCATGGAAGAAAATGGACCTTGGAAAAAGAGGGCAAACAGTAAAGATGGAAGCGGAGGTGTGAGAACAATACTGGCATTCTCTTATCTGGTCATATGAATTACTGGAGGGTTTTTTAGTGTGAGAGATAATAAATTGAGGTGTCAACATGATTGTGCTTCACTGTTTTTAAATAAAATAGATAAAATTTGTACTTGGAAACATCAATTAAGTTACATTTTCCCAGTTCATTTCTGGGTCCATATCTGGAAATTAAGTTACAAAAACAGTTTATTTTGAATTAATCATAGTTTTTACAGATTTACAGATCGCTTCATGTACATGTTGAAGTTATAAGGAGGATTATTACTACAGGTGGTCTGTAATAGTATTTGCAGTGAATAAAAAAAAATAAAAAAAAACTTTGGTAAACATCAGTAGTCAAGTTAGAGGTTGTATCGGTTCAATAAGTGAGTTTAATATTAGTGTGAATTAACTTTGTATATATTGTCATGTGAAAGACAACCACTAGTGCTTCTGAAACAACAAACATCAAAATTGTGCAGTGTGTATATGAAAGGGCTTTGCATATTTAAAAAAAAAAAAAGCCCACAAAGCCCAGACCATCCCTTTAAGGGCAAACTCTGCACCACCACAGGGACCCCTTAAGCCCTCCCACTACAGATGTTATATTCATTCACCCCACTTCTGATTCTATGCAACTCCCCCCACTTTAACCACATTAATGTAAAGTCACTATCATTCCTTCACTTTCTTCAGAACTTCCTAAATCCCAGGAGAATTCCCTCTTGTGTAAGGCTTCAACAGAACAGCCAGGAAATGTCTAAGAAAAGGGGGTGTGATGGATTTCCTTAGGCCCTGAGGAAAAAGGAAGTGAAGGAAGGGCTGACCTGCTAATCCTAGAGATGCTACTCTGAAGGATGTTGCTTTTGTAATTCTAACACATTCCATAACTCATCTCTACAGTAAAGGCTCAAATTATATTTTAGTCCAAACATTATTTCTGTATTCAAGTTTACCATTCGGGCATTTCCTGCTTCTGATTACTTTTGGCCTCTATTGGCCTTGTGTTCGTTTTCTCTCGAGTTTATTGCTTCTCCCTCATTTTATTATATAAAAACATTTTAAGCTGGCATGTTGGGATCACATCTATTGTTGACAGCCCACTAAGGTCCATGAAGCCAGCATGAGAATAACACATTAGCCTATTTTCACAATGAAACATGTCATGTTTTGTTATTAAAAAACAAATTGATGTTTTGATTTTGTTATAGAAGTATACACTTTAGCCATTTTGTTTATTAATGTATTTTTTATTATCTCAAAACAGATGTCATTGTCGCTATGCTGTGAGCAACATGAACTTTACAGCTGTCATCTTTAGGTATGCAGTGCTGTTTTTCTTCGTCTCTGCTTGATGACAGGAGGGTTCGGATGCAGTATTTTTTCTGGCTATATTTGGATTCGGACAAGATTCAAGCTCTGCTACAGAGTGAGAATGGCTTCTGAGGCTGAAAGCGCACTTGTTATGTCCTGTGTATTTATATTGGGTGAATTCATCTGTGTTATTAGGGCATACTGAACCTTAAGCTTATGCTCTACGGTAGCCTGCAGAAATGAGTCTCCTTCATCTCATCCAAATTGCTCTGCTTCTGATTACACCCACGCTTTGTTCAGGGGAGAGGCCCTTTCATCATGATGAAAGTGGAGGAAAAATATATAAAGGAATAAATAAATAAAGCCTTCCGAATGAGGTGCGCCTTTCCTTGTTCATGATGAGCACACAGAGAGAGCAGAGTATGTAAAGGGTGCACTGACAGAATGTATTAGGATGTGCCATTGACTGCACAACTAAACCCTGTAATGACTGAGGGCCACATGCTCGTGTGTACAGATTCACCGGTAATCACCGGTAAACCATGGCACACACATGGCATTTTAAAAGACGTTCACTGTAAGACATCCCAGGCATGAATGTTTTAGTAAAATGTGATGAGGTGGTTTTATTTAGGCAAAAAAGAAAAAGCTCATACATATAGTACTGTACAATAACAGGCAGAAAACATCTTTCAACAGTCTTACTTGATTAATCATAGAAATGGGTCATTTCACAGGCCCACTTCTAAAATAAAATGATTTAATTTAACCTTCTTAAAATTTTAAAACATACAGTTTACTCTCCATTCCACACAGTCCATGTAAGGGAAATAAATTGCAAAATCGCTTTGGATTCATCAGGGTTGTGATGGCACACTTGGGGTGTAAAAATGTACATACAATTTAAGGAACAAAAACAGTCTATTGCAGTTCAAGCAGCCCATATATGGAAATTAGACTTTTGGATTCATTGTTTCTGTTCACAAAAACCAACAAAAGAAATTTAAGATTAGTTTTAAAGACACAGTAACCTAAACAGTATCTTTTATTCTAAGGGCTAAAGAGAGGTTGGACATAAAGCCAACGAAACATTGTAAAATGGCTAATCAAATTCACTTGTAAGGAAAACAATTAACTGATTTCAAAAGAATCACTTTCACATCATTGTCAGGTCAAGTTCTTAGGCCTTTAATTAACACAATTAGATGCTGAGGCGCATACACCCAAGAAGTAAATATGCTCACAATTAAGAAGTTAATAAATTTAAGAAGTTACAATGGTCACAATTCAAGCATATGCAGCATTTTTTTCTGTCTGTGATCATACTTTCCCAGTAATGGCAGTGTAAGTTATGTTGTAACTATGAAGCAGGCAGCGAGTATATAAACAGAGCCTGAGTTATGTGTCCTTGACGTCAGTACTGTATATGTTACAGATCAGACCATTGCACCCTCCTAAAAGGTTCTGCGAGATTGGTGCTCGGTCGAAGAGACCAGGGTGTGAAAGAATGTAGAAATGGCAACGTTGCGTATTAAAAACCAACAGTCCACAGTCCTCTCTGCCTGTGTTTATCTTCGTCTCACGCATAAATCTGGATGATCCAGTTAAGAAGAAGAACTTTTTATTTATCTTGGATCCTATGGAAAATCCAAAAAGCAAACAGTATGCACATCCTCAATGATAATGCATACTGATGTAAAGCATTGAAACCTGATATTCTTCTATTTCGTTGTCTTTAATAGTGTGCCCTTTGGCTCGTCTCCACTGTTATGGGTCCCTGAAGAGTAGTGGAATTCAAGACAGAAAAACGCAAGTTAAAGGAAAGGCTGGGATGTGGCCACCATGGCTGTGGATGGCCTCTGACCCATCCACTCTGTCTGCCCCTTTTTTGGTCAAAAAGAGTATGTTGTATCCACCCTAGTAGAGAATGCAGCCAGCATATGGAGAGAAGCCTGCATCTTATGTTTCTAATCAAGGTCTTTCTGAACAACCCAAACTTTTCACTCCTTGCCAAACCATCATTATCAGAAGAATTTGCCTCCCCTGTGGGCTAAAATGGCAGCGTAATGGGACCTTAGCCAAAACAGTTCAATCTGTACTTTGCCGTGGTTGGGGGAATGGATGTATATTTTGCTGTAAATGGGCTGTGCATGACAGCCATAGAAGCATTGACATGGTGTGGTCAGAACAATAGGAGCACTGAACGCCCTATGAAGGAAAGTTCTTTTTTGCTGAGTGCTGATAGTAATGTTTTACAGTACATTTGTAGTTGAATTTGAATTATATAAATGGTTAGTCAATGTGTTTAACACTTCAGACCCCCAGAGCGGCCTTTTCTGGCTGCTCCACTTTTCCTGTAATGCAAGTTACTGAGGTGACTGCTGACAATAGGCACAGTAGTTACAGCGAGCTTCATTTTTCGATCATGAAATGTTTCATTTTAAATCAAAATATTAATTTTAACAGTTTGTAAAAAAATGTTTTTATACATTTGTTTTTCAAAAGGCTTTCCTGTTTTGACTGAAGGCTGTTACAGAGAAATGTCCTGTAGGGTCTAGAGCGTCAACGACATTGTAGCAAAATATTTGGAAGAGCTGTTTGCAGATGTGCAGACACGACTTCTCTAGACAGCACTGATGATGTGGAAGTAAATTAAAGATTACAGTGTATACATTTTCATATTTAGCTGGTTTATGGGACATTTATGGGACCGAAGGCTGAATATTGGGCTAGAATGTTCTCAAAGGTAAAAATGGCAGTTGTTTGAGAGCTGGAGAAAAACACATCTGTGAACAAGCCCTGTTGTGGTTACCCAGTGCCTGGTTCTACCCGGTGCTTGGTTCTGGTTTGCAGAAGATATAAGTCCTTTTTTTTTTACATGGCACACTTTTTCTATAAACAATGATTTATTCGGAGTTTCTTTACTGAAGCTGGTGAAAATATCTAATCCTCTAACTCACTATGGCACTGGGGACACCACTATAGTTCAATATCCTGTTTACGCTGAGACTGACTGGGTTATTGACGCTTGTTTCATTCTCTGAGTATCTGCTCTCAGATTACATCATGATGTGGTCCGGCCAAAGAGAGTGAATCCAAAATAAAAACCAGCATTCCTTTGAAACTCGGTAAAGCCTAAGTGTATGATTTGTACGAGATAACTAGTGTCTAGTTTTTTTTTAAACAACACAACTCATTAACAGATGAAAAGAACATAATTTAAAGGACATATTTATGCATAAACACAGGCTCTGGAATTTTTGGAACAATGTGTTTACCACCGTTGTTCTGGGAGGAGACTATGGGAGCAGCTTTCAAAACTAGAACACATGAGCTTAACTTGCAACAAGTATACATACCCACATCCACACTCTACACACAAATACAGCCACCGGTTCCACTTAAGCATATGTACACATAAGCTGACATACACCCTTGAGAATAAAGATTCTTAAATGTCCCTTGGTTTAGATGTATGGCTCTAGGAAATCTCTTTATTCTGACTTTTATTAAAGCTTACATATGGAGGTCTTTTTAAAGGCTCATTTTGCACATGTTATTTCATCAAAAGACAAGCCACTGGACGCTTGTTTAGGGACTCAAAATGTGGTTCTCCAATAGTATGGTTGTAAATGACCTTATTTTTGAGTTTATGATGACAGAGCAGGAACACAATCCAACAACTGCTGTATCAAAGAATGCACTTTAGTTTAAAATGCACTTTAGAGAAATTCTAGACACAACAAAGAACCCTCCAAAACATGTAACAGTTTCCAGAGAGAGAAAAAAACTTTTGAATGCAGCCTTGGTCCAATTATATGACCCCACCCCCCTTCTCTGCCAGCATGGTCTCACAACTGGATTGCACGAATCACGTCTAGAAGAAACAAAAGCTCCTCACCTTGTAAAAAGGCAACACAGATGATTGAAGCCAGAACCAGGATTCCGCAGCCCTTTCTCGTTTTTAAGGTTTCCATCCTAAGTGTGTGTGATGAAGCTCACGTGAGGTTGGAGTGAGGGTGTGTATGTGAGGCGTAAGTTCCCTCAGAGTGGCACTGGGAGAATAAAGCATTGCTTGTGTGCTCCAGCTGCTTTATACACCCCACCCCCAACTGCCCCACTCCACACACACCTCCTTCCCTCATTGCTTACTTTAACCCTTCCCCTTTGTGTCCCCTCCCCACTGAGCGTGAATGAGTAGTAACTCAAAGAGTGAGACTATCTCTTTGTTTTCATACATTCTCAGGACAGTTATGCCCCAACATAGAAAAACAAGTGAAATCTGCAATTAGCCACAAATGCAACATGCTTTCAGCCATGTTTTCAACCCAATTACATTATTTGAAACTGGAAAAGAAAACTTTTTTGTAGAAGAGTTTTAGGTTAGAGTGAGGTTAACCAATCGTTGACTAAATTCAAGTGCTATAAAGTGCACCCATTGCTCACACAGTTGTTCAGTTACACACACACACACACACACATACACACAGCTTGTATATTCTCAATAGAAAAGCACTGCAAATGTGATGTTCTGGATGAGCCACACCACCCCATATACAAGCATCATCAGCTAGAGGGACATAAAGCCCTTCAACATCAGGTCGGTGAAACTGGCAGGATGAAGCCCTCACGATAATTTAGAGTGGTGCTCATGATCCAGAACTAATCATCAAACATCAGCACCTGACCTATATATATATATATATATATATATATATATATATATGTGTGTGTGTGTGTGTGTGTGTGTGTGTGTGTGTGTGTGT
>JBBPDH010215532.1:0-13375 GCA_037974565.1 Clupeocharax schoutedeni
GTGACCTGGCAGAACTGCGTGTAGCACTTGTGGAAGAGTGGAACGCATTGCCTCAGAACATCATGAGGCTAGTGAGGGGCATGAGACGTCGCTGTCAAGCTGTCATTTTGCCGCAGTATTTGCCGCAGTATTGCGGGTGGAAACACCCGCTACTGAAATTGTCCATTTTTGTTATTTGGGGCTGTCCCTGTTATTGTCTAAATCTTTGGGGTAAGCCTGCAGATATAAGTTTCCTTTAAGGATAACAGCACTGTTCCCGGAACTATACTGTAAAAAGTTGTCTACAAGGCCTCTGACAGGAGCTATTTAACCCACTGACTATGTGCAATTTGGTTCCACGCGAGGAGTCGGCATGTCTTTCCTCCGTTAACGTATTATTGATCACTGCAGAGGTCCATGTGCAGTTTGATTAAAAACATGTGAAAGTGAAAGTGAAGTGAAAGTGACCATTTGTCATACGTGAACACACCACTGCACACAGTGTGAACATCATGAAATTCAACCTCTGCATTTAACCCATTCACCAAGTGAAGCAGGTGGTCTGTGTGTGATGTGAACATCTGCACTGACAAGAACACAGGGATATAAATAGTGACCTCTTAATGGAGGCCAACTGTGAGCCTGCGGTTTGTAGTAACCCGACCCTAAATGCTCTTCTCATGAAGGCTTGACCACGCTGCCATACCCGTTCCCTTAACAAGCATCTCTCCTTTTCTCCATCTAATACCACCAAACCTCAAAGTATTAGACAAAGTCTGAAGCCTCTGAAAGACTCGGTCTTCAGTTAATCCTAAACGCTTGTTTTATAACCAGTGCCTCTAATCTGCTCATTCGTCCACCATGGGGTTTAGGTCCTTTAGCTTTCAAAACTCATCTTTTCAAACTTGCTTATTCCCTTTGTTTGTGACTGTATCACTTGCATTGTTGCACTTTTATGATTACTCATGTTATTTATTTCTTATTTATTCTTGTTTTGGGTTTGCTTTTTACTTTTTGTAAGGTGTCCTTGAGTACCTTGAATGGTGCCCTTAAATAAGATGTATTGTAATTATCTACAAATTAAGGCAAACCTGTTTTCTGCAGACGTGGCCCATATCCATCCATCCATACATCCTTCCTTCCTTCCATTATGCAAGCTGATAATCCTTAGCCAGGACTGCAGGCGATGTACCTATTTCAACAACGCAACAAAATATACATGCTTCTTATTGTTTTTCTGTATTAAAAAAAGAAAACATCATCGTGATAACGTTTAAATTATTCCAGAAGTCAGCACACAGTTGGCAGCAGGAGTTGCTAGTAAAACAGCGAGATTCAAGATTCAAAACATTTGTCATATGTACAATAGAAAAGCACATTTCTCTGTGCAATGAAATGCTTTCTTTGCTGTCCGCACAACACCAAAGTTGAGATAAGAGTTTTATATAAAAAAAAAAGTTAGCTGCAAAAAAAGTTAAGAGTAATGTGCAAAATGAAAATGTGCAAAGGAGCTTACGGTGCAAATGACAGTATGAGGTAGATGAAGATGTGCAAGGGAGCTTAATGCAAAAATTACACCATGATGTCCATTAATTACTCCCATCAGTTGTTAAACACAGGGATAACAGAAACACCACAGGCATTACAGAAACACAGACAAGGTTTAAACAGAGCTCAGGAATCAAAAAGGCAGGCTACGGTTCAGTCGGAGAATGAAGATCTTAGCGATACATACATCATCCTCACCAGCCACCCTGAGGACCATGAGCTTTCTGATGGATAGGGCCATCATCTCTCAGTGCAAGGGCCCATCAACCCTTTCACAACCCATAGTCCACTCATCCCACCAAGCGACAAGGCACCCACACAGACCCTTCACCAAGACTCGCTGTAGGGACAGGCCTCATGCTCCTGAAGAAAGTGGCCCACATAAGGAGGCAACTACCATCAGCGAGGGCAGGCTGACTTAGTCCTCAACACTGGAACCAGGAAGGAGCAGACCTTAACATCAGAGGGACCCGAGATAAAGGAGAGCACGAGCCAGGCAATAACTGAAACCCAGAACAAGCAAGGGGCTTAATTAAAGACCAGGTAAAACTAATGGGAGTCATGGGACAAACCAGAGGGAGGAATAAGGAAGAGGGTAAGTCAGAAGCATCAAAATAAAAGGCCCATGAAACCAGGGCAAAACTGGACAGGATATTACCACAATATTACGAAGCTTATAACAAATTAATGTTGCCCTTCTTACGGGGACGATTGCAACAAATGAATATTTTACATAGTACAGGTAAACTATGAGCCATTCATTTGATATTTTCTGTCTGAAATAAGATACTGATACTAAGATATTGATAAAATTAGATACAACATACTTTTGACAGAAGCCGAGAAGTCCTTAAAAAGTCAGATGTTTCCACCCACAGTTTTTGTTTGGTACTGCAAGTAACAAAACAAGTGACAAGTCTTGTACTCGATCTATCTTGTCTTTAGTTCTCCTCAACTCAAAAACACAAATGAGCAGGATTGCTGTGTTTTTGTGAAATAACACCCCGTAGTTGGATGATTTTTTGTTTTCACTGAATGGCATTCCTAGCGAATGCAGAAACAGGCTGGATTAAATCAGTGAACATGTTGCTCTCTGAACTTGCTCCAAACGACTTGAGCAACATCTTGAGCTTATCATTCTGTCATGGGCTCCAAGGACTCGCTCCAAACTGAGCCGTTTGTGCAAGTACATAAAACACAAAGTCCATTTGGGTCATGTCATGTCGGACATGGTTTCTTGATTTTTGTTTACTTTTTTCCTTCGCTTTCAGTTCAGTACACCCGAGGGCCTTCGAGAAGCGGAGAGGAGCTGGTTTCCAAAGTGAAACCCAAGTTCACATACTGAAGATAAATAGATAACCTTTATTGTCCACTTTGGAGGAAATTTGTCCTCGCAGTCCGATACAACACAGTGCAGGCCTCACAAGCATAAAATATACACAAATACAGTGACCCCCAATACGGCAATCAGCAGTCGCGATTACAGCAGTTGCAGAGAACCAAATTCAGATACAGTTGCGGAAAGGGCAGATATCCTCTGCATTTTTTGGTCCACCACGCTCCCACATACTCTCTTGCTGCATTGCTCAACACAACACTCTAACAAACCCTGCACAAGGACGAGGGGGCACGGCAGGACTGGCTCCCATGAGCCTTTGCGGCATGGTTGGCCCAGTTATATGTGTTTTTGTGAGTGTTAGAGAGGGAGTAGATGTTTGTCAAGTAGAGTTTGTGAACTAATGTGTGTTTCTGTGTGTATTTTGTGAGGTTACGCCCGTCTCGCCAGTCACCCTCCTCCAGAGTGTTAGCTGATGGTGTAGAGTGCCGGTGAGTCGAGAGCTCCGGATTGGAGTTTGGAACAGTACTGAGGCATGTCAGTTGGGGGTGCAGTACTCTCTGTGAGGTGAAAGTATGCTCCAAACTGTAGAAGCTGAGAATAAAAGACTTGCATGAAGGTTTGCATGAAGAACATTGTGTGTTCATATCCTTCCTCTCATGCTCACCACAGTGCTGGAGCTCAGTGTAAACTGTACAGTGTGGGTGTGCTTTTATTTTTACCTTTTCTTTCAGGCTAATGAGTTCAAAAATAAAGTGTTTTGGGAGCATATTTACGGATTACACTACAAAAATAGTCATTTTTAGGCACTTTTTTTAATCATAACACAACAGCAAGTATGTTGTGTATGCGGGTGCTTATGGAATGTAACCCACGTGAAAAGTGAGGGATTACACACAACGAAAGAACAATAACATTAAAAAACAACACCAACGCAATCAATATTGAAACCAACAACACCTAGTCCTTATCACTGCCAGGCGCTCTCATTTAGGGCTGCTATTGATGAGGGCATGAAGCTTCTTCCATAGTGTATTCATTTCCATGGCAGTGCATGGTATCTGCGTCCAGATGGGAGTAATGTGAAATATTGGTTGAGGGCGTGGCTTGGGTCATGTGTAATGGTCTGTGTTCTGTTTTTGGTGGCTTTGCTGTTGAGGTCTGTCAAGTTTAGAGTGAAACAACAAACAACACACCTCTGCCTCTAACTGCATGTTCCACAGTTCACAGTCTGGTGGGCTTCAACATGGATCACAGAGCTCCATCCTTCTTGGTTCCTCCCGAGGTTTTTTCCTCCAGCTTTGGGAGTGTATCCTCACCTCTGCAAAGCTGCTTTGTGTCAAGGTTGTAAAAAGTACTATTTAAATCAAATCAAACTGAATCTGCTGCTTTGACTCAGCCCTACTTATTGTTACAACAGGAAATAAAGCTACTACTTGACAGAACATCTGAGAAAGAGTAAAATAAATATTTTCTAGACACCCTATAGACTGATGCCTCAGCAGACTGATAACAGTCACACCATACACACCATATCATGGTCCTCATCTTTTTTACTAATTAGAAAAGCACAACAATATGATAAAAGAAGCATACCTGAACTGAATCCACACACTAGTACAGTGTATTTTTTTGCCTATTTTCCCTCATTTATTTGTATGTTTCAGACAATGCAAAGCATTTTACAATACAATAGTAGAACAATAATAAATATTGCAATATTTTTACAAAATATATTATTAATGTCCACTAACAGACATTTTCAGCTAAAGCGGGGTTCTTTAGCACTGTGTCCTGCACAGTTGGTCATTTTCTTGCTCAAATACACATTATTTAATTAATAGATTCATTGATGATTCATGAGAAGAAACACTGGCCACTAGAACCAGACCTGAAGACCACTGATCTTATCAGAATCCAACAGAAATCAAAAACTTTATTAATCCTGTAAGAAACGGTATCGCTTGCACAGGCGCACAGACACGCAGAAAAAAGAAAAAAATATAAAGTCTAAATAAATCCAATAAAAACAATAAAGTAGAATGAAATTCACTATTCTTTATACACAAATGCTGGGTATTAATACTATAGTTAAATAACTTATATAACAGTTAACTTAATTACTAGTGACACTAATAGTGGTTAGGAGTGTGTTATTGTTGTAATAGAGATCAGTAGTAGATCAGTAATGTTGATATAAGCAGTGATATTTATCATGGTAAAGACTATTGCACATAATATTACAATTATGCACATAATTAAAGAATTTGGCACCCAGATAAGACTATTGCACATTATAATATATTGCACATTGCTGTTTTAGCAACTGGTAAGAAAACTGCTACATGTTAGACTACTGCACTGTTATATGTAACTACTGTGTGTGCTATGTGTGAATGCATTGTCAAAACAAAAAATGTTAAAGTGTTAATAATGTGTCAACAACACTTTTTTTTTTAAATGTCACAAACACATTCCCTTAGTTTGTCTGGACACATTTGCTATGACTCCACAGCTAAGCCATCATGTTCAAATACAGCTATGGCTATTACAGTAAAGGCTCTTCTGAAGAAGATTAGTTCCAGATACAGCTGTTGTGAATTTATTTGTCACTGAAGTGAATTGAAGCTGAAGAATCATTTATAAGACAAATAAACCACTGGTGCTAGAAAGGCCAGTGATTCAGCAGATCATGCAGGACAGGGGTTATGAGAGATATCTGGAAACATCAATGAGCAGCAAACTAACAAAAGCAACAGCAAAATGGACAGCTCCAGTTCACCTCGAGAGCCTCCAATTTAAGAGGAAAACATGAGCTGTATGAACATGTATAAGAGCGAGAAACTGCAGAGGAGAACAATCGTACAGTGCTGTGAAAAAGTATTCGCTCCCTTTCTGCTTTCTTTTTTTTTTTTTGCATGTTTGTCACACTTCAATGTTTAAGATTATCTAACAAATTTACATATTAGACAAAGAAAACCCAAGTAATCACAAAATGCGTTTTTAAGTGATGATTTTATATATTAAGAAAAAAACTATTCAAACGTACATGACCCTATGTGAAAATGTAATTGCCCCTAAACCTAATAACTGGTTGTGCCACCCTTAGCAGCAACAACTGCAGTTAAGCCTTTGCAATAACTGGCAATGAGTCTTTCACAGCACTGTGGAGGAATTCTGGCCCACTCTTCTTTGTAGAATAGTTTTAATTCATCCATATTGAAGGACATCTGAGCATGAACAACCTTCTTAAGGTCATGCCACTACATGCCACTACATCCCAAAAGTCCAAGACTTTGACTAGGCCACTTTGACTGGTTTTTAAGCCATTCAGAGGTGGATGTGGGTGTGTTTTGGATCATTGTGGACCAAGTGCGCTTCAGCTTGAGGTCAGGAACTGATGGCCTTTTTGGAATTCATGGTTCCATCAATCACAGCAAGTCAACAAGGTCCTGAAGCAGCAGAGCAGCCTCAGACCATCACACTACCACCACCATGTTTGACAGTTGATATAATGTTCTTTTAATGAAATGTTGTGTTACTTTTATGCCAGATGTAACTGCTGCTTTTAACTTTGTACTGTCCACTTTTCCATGACCAGACAAATTTCCCACTTGTGGGACTAACGTTTGTCTTATCTTACCGTAAAAACGTTCAACGTCTTTTTCTGTCAGTCCATGGAATATTCTCCCAAAAGACTTGAGGATCATTCAAATGTTTTTGGCAGAAGTGAGACATGCTTTCATGTTCATTTTGGGCAAAGGTGGTTTTCACCTAAAACTCTCCCATAGATGCCGTTTTTGCTGCATCTCTTTTTTATGGTAAAGTCATGAACACTGACCTTAACTGAGGAAAGTGAGGCCTGCAGTTCTTTAGATGTTGTTCTGGGTCCATTGTGACTTTGAAGAATCATTACTGAGCTCTTGGGGTAATTTATGTAGGCCGGCCACTCCTGGGAAGGTTCAGCACAGTTCCATGTTTTCTCCATTTGTGAATACTGGACCTAGAAATGGCTTTGTGATCTTTTCCAGACCAACAGATGTCAATTACTTGATCTATAACCCACAGGTTGGGCAGGTTCAGGTAAAGCTTATTAGAAGTTATAAATATCATAAAGATACATTAGTAACATTAATAGAGTTTAGGAGTCTGTTATTACTGTAGAAGATGAGTAATATTGATATAAGTAGTGACATTTCACATGGTAAAGACTATTACACAGAATATTAAGATATTGCACATAATTAAATAATTTGGCAGCCAAATAAGACTATTACAAACCATAAGATTTTAAAGTGATCAAGCATCATTTTGACTATTTTATAAATAGCTTACAGATACATTACGTATCAGCTCGGGTTCGGTTTGTTAATTGACAAATAATAGATAACAGATTGGATGGATCATAAAATAACAGTAATTTACGTGCAAACATTGTTCCTGATTGGACGCCAATGAGAAAAAATTAGACATTGAATTTTATGAAACATCAAATGATAAATGTAATATGAAATAATTGTTTACATCATAAACTAGCTGCAGTAACAGTCAAAAAACAAGTAATAAGGAATAAATATTTTATGATTTTATGGCTACAGCAAAATAAAATAGCATATAAAACATGTTTGAAAAAATACAGAAACAGAGATAATGTTGTAGTGCTGTATAGAAACCACCTATAAGCAGAACCATTCCAGCTATATCTGTGTTCTGCAGCCCGAGGCTGGGTATGATAGGCTACATCTGTTAAAATGTGTGTGTTCACTGTGATCTCAGCCAGTAAATCCAGAGCTGGCAGCTGTGGCACTGGTTCGCAAATTCCTGGAGCTTTAAATACTTTAGATGTAAAGAACATCAGTCAGAGGGGCTGGTATATGAATGGCATGTGACCTTTGAATCCTACAGACCACTATACGTTTTAAAATCTGCAATTTGGTCACTGCCTTGGTTGTCTGTGCCAACCTGAGAAATATAGTTATATAATTACTTAACGTTTTTTAGTTAACTGACTTATTATTCAGTAAAGTATTTATTTTTACTTAAGTAATAGTGCACACAAGGCAGTGTGTTATGACTACCAGGGTCATAACTAACATCACAGATGTGAATTGGTCACTGTAGAACCTTGTCATTTATTTGTTCTATAGATTTTTTTCAACAGTTCGGCAAAATAAAGAAAAGTAAGTAAAGCAAAGAAGACCTAATCCTCTAATTATACATGCATTAATCTTAGCATATCCTTCCAATGAGAGGTTAACAAATCCTGAAAAACAAAAGATACATTAGATAGAGTGTCATAGGACGGGCCGCGAGGCCAAGTCCCAGAGCTACCTAAAAGCCTACAGGAACTGGAGTCAGGCCAGAAATCCATTCTGTACTTTGCGTACTTTTATTTACAAACCAAAAACAAGAAAGGCAAACAAGAAAGGTGAAGCTCACATGGTGTACTGAACACAAAACACAACTTAAATACCCCCATGCCCCGGACCAGAACCAATCAGAAAACGTGACAGATAAACAGAAACTCAAAACAGGTGAAAACGTGAAACAAAGCACAAACATGACCAACTTCAAAGTAAAAGCCCTCAAAAACCCAACACAGACCCAGAGAAAAGACATGGAAACAATACAAGGCATAAATAAATAAAACAACGGCCTCTAGCGGCCAGCAGCCGTAACATAGAGGCAAGAAGCAACAGGTTCAGCTCAGCTTTTTAAATATTTGCAGCAATTTCAATATTATCAGAATTTAACTCGAGCACGAGAAGAATTTGACATTGACCTCACTTTAAAAGCAAATCCCTTAATGTCACCCCTTAAAATTACTTTAATTTTTACCTTAATTTCTAGGAAATTAAGGGGAAAAGTGCACAGATTAAATTGGTAAAACTACTGAATTTTCTTCTTACTTTTTTCATATTTGCCTCCAGAATTAACACCTTGTGTTTAAGATGAAGGGGATTCACACTCATGCAGGAACAGGAAACCAAGATAGCGGTCAAAATAAAAGTATAGGAACACTTGAAAAACGCAATGAAACAAAAACAAACACACAACACGGCCTACAGCTGTGACAATCTTCAGCATCTGACCAAACAGGCCACAGATTTATTACATTTTTTAAAAGCATTTAAAACACTTTTATATACATTTTTTTGTGCTGAAGATTTTCTTAACAAACATGTTATCACAAATCACAGAATGGGCAGAACTTGTCTTAACCAATCAGATTTTGCTGCTGTAATTACATTATGAACCTAAAATTGAAGCTGCATATAAGAAAGAGGAACTCGGGTCTGGACTTGCATACATATCCGTTACTATGGGTCTATACTATGGAAAAGCAACATTTCTTTGTTTTTTAAATGAAAGAAAGCATATAGTATGTGTAGCATATAAACACTGTTTAAGGTTTCAGGACATGCTGTTCATTTCCCCGTTCATACACTGCTTACATGCAAATTAGCTCCAAAATCTTCCCTTTTGAATTTCCTGTTTCTGTGACGTTACAAAAAACAATGCATTTGCATGTCTACGCCTATTCAGCTTGCAGTAGCGTAGCCCCGCCTACTCACAATAAAGTGTTCTAGAACATTTTTCATTTCAGAGTCATTTCAGACAATGAGTCTGACTTTTTATACGAGGGAGCAGCCAATCAGAGCATTGTTTATTGTCATGTATCATTAGAGGCACAGTAACAAAAGAAGGCAGTTTAATTCTAAGAGCTAAAGAGAGGTTGGAAAATTTTTGATCTAAGAGTGAAATACATTTGTTTTGGGAGAATAACATCACACAGCTGTCATGAGGGAACCTCAGGGGTCAAACAAAACACAAAAAAAATGGTGGACATGGACCCTTTAAGGGGTGAAATTCCTCTTCTGTTTGTAAGTCGCATGCTTCGCCATACCTTTCAGTGTGCTGTCTATTTACAATCCTGCGTACCTTCAGAGTCTATTAGTCATTCAGTTTTGGATAAAGACTCGTGGAACGTTGAGAAAGTGCCAGATGGCAAAAGCAATGGATCAAAGTGATTTGAATTTCCATAAATTTGTCTTTGACCAATCCATGGAAGATAAAGGTGCCTGTCCTTCCCTGGCCAGACATTTGTTAGCAATTAGGCTGGGCATGGGTCTGAAACACATGCTCTCTCTCTCTCTCTCTCTCTCTCTCTCTCTCTCCTCTCTTTCTCTCCTCCCCTTTTCTGTGAGCTCTCGCCCCAGAGATACACACAAAACACACTCCCTCTCCCCTCCACATGGTCACTAACCTCTTTAAAATCTGTGAAGGAGAAACAGAAGGTAGCAGAGGCTCTGCTCCCTCACTGAAACATGCAGCACAGCTATTGTTCTCCAGCAGTTTCAGCTGATTCAGATCAGACACTGTGTTACATCTCACACTTCTGAATGCTGCAGACGTCCTTCTCGATACAGACCAACCGGCAAGCCTCGATGTAAAGCTGGGGTTCAAGAATGCTGAACTCCAAAGACGGATTCTAATTCAAGACACTTACAGTTGTATTTCCAGACGACAAGAAAGCCGTGAAGAGCTTCCACAGCAGAGCCTGACCTTCACCAGCCCTGTTGAGGCATCTTGACACCGCCAGCATGAAGGGTGAGTGCGGTTCTGCCTACTGATTTACTTTCTCAAAACCCTCCTCTCATGGACCACTGGGACGAAACATTTATCACTCCGGATGCTTTAAAAGTCTGCTCACACACACAGAAGCCTTTAGAGACCACACTGCAGAGTGCAGAGTGAAAGAAACTTGTACTATCTCACCAGAGACACATTCGTGTTGGCTCTTCTAGTGCATCACATTCATTGACATACATTTATATATATATATATATACATATATAATAATTCTTTCCTCTCTTCTTGACCCTCATTGTTGACCTGTCTGAGTGTGTTGTCTGTGTGTGTTGGTCCAGGAGGACAATCCTTCATCTCAATGTGTCCTTAATTGTACATGACTGGGATGACAGTAAAGCTCTACTTGACTTGCCTTGACAGATATTAAAGATCACATATATTACACATATAGTCTGGAGGCATCACATAGTATATATTCTTTCATTTTGTATGTGAAATTTAAGGGTCCCTGTGATACACTCATAACTTTAGTAAAGTAAAACCATCCTTTTGAGTAACCAGTCTTGGGTTATTCTGACTGTGTGTTGGGGTCTGCTGTCTTCCTGAAACGCCTCTGATTCAGGAACGGTGTAGGATCAGAGATGGTTGAGTTGCAGGTAATTCTCATTGTTCTCTGTGTTGTTGTTCTTGCTGCTTTGAGGTCATCATCAAGTGACCACTGGCTCCACTGTGAGAGAAACACTGCATGGTTCAACAGTCCGAGAATGCTTCATTGTAGTTCCAGGAAATCTAAGGCTCTGGCTTTTTTCTTTTTCCATCTGTGTATTTCATATATATATATAATGTGTGTAAACTTGTATATAATAATATATGTATATACACACACACCCTCACACACTAAATTGGCAAAAGTATTGGGATGCCTAACCTTTACATATAGACTTCAATCTGGAGTGTCCAGATTCTGTAACATTTATGAGGTCAGACACTGATGCTGGACAAGAAGGTCTGGATCACAATCTCCGTTCCAGTTCATTCCAAAGGTGCTGGATGGAATTGAGGTCAGGGCTCTGTGTGGCCAGTCAAGTTCTTCCACACTGAACTCCTCCAGCATGTCTTTATGGAGCTTGCTTTGTGCTCTGGGACACAGTCCTGCTGGAAAAGAGAAGGTTCTTCTCCAAACTGGGGCCACAGAGTTGAAGCCTGGTGCTGTCCAGAATGTCCTGGTCTGCTGGAGCTTTAAGATTCTCCTTCACTGGAAGTGAGGGGCTCAAACGTTGAAAAACGGGTGTCCCAATACTTTTGTCCGTACAGTGCGTGTCAAGGCTGAGCCGGATGATGAGACTCTAAAGGTGGAGTTTTTCTCCCTCTAGTGGACATAAAGATCGTCAACTCACAGTGGCGTTATGACGTTGTTTGTGCGCAGGCGCAGTGTGTGTTTGTGTGCAGCATGGCGACTGCGGGAGCCGGAGATGTGGATCAGAATCTGGAGCACAGGCCCGGAGCTGCAGAACCCCGAGCAACAGAACCCGGAGCTGCAGAACCCAGAGGAACAGAAACCGGAGCTGCAGAACCCCGAGCAACAGAACCCGGAGCTGCAGAACCCCGTCCGGTGTGTCTGATAGTGCTGGGAATGGCGGGCTCCGGGAAAACCACATTCGTTCAGGTACAGAGACACCACACACAGTACAGACACACCACACACAGCAGAGTCACAGCACACACAGTACAGAGACACCACACACAGCAGAGTCATAGCACACACAGTACAGAGACACCACACACAGCAGCGTCACAGCAGACACAACAGACACACCACACACAGCAGAGACACAGTACAGACACACCACACACAGTACAGACACACCGCACACAGTACAGAGACACACCGCACACAGTACAGAGACACACCGCACACAGTACAGAGACACACCGCACACAGTACAGAGACACACCACACACAGCACAGACACACCACACACAGCAGAGTCACAGTACAGACACACCACACACAGTACAGACACACCACACACAGTACAGACACACCACACACAGCAGAGTCACAGTACAGAGACACACCGCACACAGTACAGAGACACACCGCACACAGTACAGACACACACCACACACAGCACAGACACACCACACACAGCAGAGTCACAGTACAGAGACACACCGCACACAGTACAGAGACACACAGCACACAGTACAGAGACACACCGCACACAGTACAGAGACACACCACAGCTGGTAGCCTAGTGGTTAGGGCAGTTGCCCTGCGACCAGAAAGTCTGGGTTCGATTCCCAAGACCGCTAGGCACCGCTGAGGTACCCTGAGCAAGATACCATCCCCACACACTGCTCCCCGGGCGCCGTGTTCCTGGCTGCCCCCTGCTTCACTTGGTGAATGGGTTAAATGCAGAGGTTGAATTTCGTGCTGTTCACACTGTGCTGTGGTGAGTCACAGCACACACACACCACACACAGTACAGACGCACTACTGTGATGCACCACTGGGGCATTTTGTCTATTTTTGATCTTGGTCCCAGTCTGGGTTGTATTCGCCCTCTGTCTGGAGAAGTGGGCGTGGTTTAGTGAAGTGGGCGTGGTCGGCTGTGGGTCCTGTTGGATGTTTGATTTTGTTTTGTTTTGCTTATCGTGTATTTATCTGGTTGCTGTTGGTTTGGTCACAACCTCCAGCTCAGCTTTACACACTTTACTGATACAGCGCTCACACACTCCTCCAACCAACACTATTGTAAAGTTTGCAGACGACACAGTGGTGTTGGGCCTCATCTCCAACAACGATGAGGCAGCCTACCTGGACGAAGTGAAGAACCTAGCATCGTGGTGCCAGGACAACCACCTCCAGCTGAACGTTTGTAAGACCAAAGAGCTGGTGGTGGACTTCAGAAGGAG
>JBBPDH010215557.1:0-13373 GCA_037974565.1 Clupeocharax schoutedeni
TCATTGAGAACATGGTTGTTGTTCAATAATACAATTATTCCTCAAAAATACAACTTGCCTAATAATTCTGCACTCCCCGTATAACTCCTCCCGATTCAGTAGGTGATCTTTTTCAGTCTTTACGAATAGGATTTGTGCATTATCTCAATTATTAAATCTGTGAATTGACAGTTACTAAATATTAATAAAGTGTAAGGTGACCGTATGTAGGAACAGTCTACATATATAAATGTAGACCATTCTTCTACATTTAACCCTTTCACCCAAGTGACGGAGCAGGCAGGCAGGAACGCAGCGCCCAGGGAGCAGTGTGGGGACGGTAGCAAACTCAAGGGCACTGCATTTTCATTTATGGCATTTAGCAGACACTAAATCGACGTCCATTCCCTTACTTCCATTCCCGAATGACTACCTGGAACAACTTGGTGTTAATGGTCTTGCTCTTGAACACACTGGTTCATATACTGAAGGTAGGATTCAAACCCATGACCTCTAGGTCCAGAGGCAAGTATCCTACCCACTAGGCCACCACGTGCAGTCCTGGGATTGAAACCTACAAACTTCTGATCGCAGGGCCAACTCCCTATCCACTAGGCCACCAGCTACCCCTAATTTCATTAATCTCATCCATCTAATCCCTGCATCACCCGCTGCTATTTTATTGAATTCATTTTATTTTTATAGCATTGACACGTTCACTTTCATAAACCATTCTGCATTACTGATCTGCTGGTACAGCACACTAAATCTTACAGCAGCAGTGCTACAGTTACAATATTGTTACAACAATGTTCTTGTACTATTGCTATTGTCTTGTCATTTATACCTTCTTGTTGTACTAAGCATGCTAATGACAAAAGAATTTCCCTCTGGATCAACAAAGTTATTTCTTATTCTTATCTTTATACTGTTCTTGTTTGGTGCCACTGTTGACAGGGATATGACAACTGTCATGTTTCAAATGTTTTGTAATAAACTTTCAGACTTTTGAGGACAAACAACGTAAAATGGCACATTCTGCTTATATTTACAGTCAATATGTAACATACAACCCTAAAAACAAACCTTTTTACCCTCTGTTAGCTTAGGCTAAGTCACACAGCTGTCAGAAGTAAAGTAACACGTAAAGACAAACTCTGTGCCCTAGACCTTCCTAGATAATTTTAGTTAACTAATGTTAAGCCTAACTTTAAGCTTTAGAGTATTGAATTTTACAGTACGCTAAGAAAAAAGAAGCTGTAACGTAGCTGTAAGACAAGACAACTTAACTGTTCTTAAAACATTCAATGACCTTCAGAGAACAGAAACTGACATTTTGCTTCAGGCTGAATACATAAATCACGACATGTCATATAATTAGAATCGTATAAAAATGTTCGTGATAATCAAAACACCTCCTGCGGGCTGCTTTATGTGTTTTAGGTTAAGATCTGTCCTCAAAGACAGACCCCTGTTATCTAGGTAGTGGCTAGCAAGCTAGCTGCAGTTACTGTAGCCTGCTAGCCTACAGTGGAAGAACTAAAATAATTTCATTTGCTTTGCATGTAGAAGGATTAGTGCCACAAATGAGGGAATTACATGTAACAGAGAATGAAATAAAACGTACAGAGAGATGATTAAGAGTGTGAATTCCTCTCATGGCTCTCTTCTTTCTTCAGCCAACAGGGAAAAGGCAGAGACAGACCAGGCAGAGTAGCTCCGTATTGGAGACAGCACTTTCACTGTAAGGGACGCAGGTATGTGAACAAAAGTATTGGGACGCATGACCATTACAACACCGGGTACTAATAACATCGCTTTCAAAAAACTAGACTTTAATATGGAGTCCCCCCTTCCTTTTTGCTGATGTAACAGCTTCTACTCTTCTTGAAAGGCTTTCCATAAGATTTTGCAGTGTTTATGTGGAGAAGGTGTGCACGTTCATTCTAGTGTGTTTGTGAGTTCAGGCACTGATGTTGGACGGGAAGGCCTGGCTCAGTTCGTCCCAAGGGGGTTGAGGTCAGCACTTCACGTACTAGATCACTGAATACATTTCTGAAAGATATTGTGCTATTTTTGTACACTTTATTGCAGTAGTTTGCAGTTTGAGACGGATGTATCCAGGGGCCATGAGGATGTAATGCCGAAACGATCCAGTATGCGGCACTCGTAACAAACTGCCGTGAAAACACAGAAGAAGAAGAGTAGGGCGTAGGGAAAAACAGTTGGTAAATAAAATATTTTGAGTTATTTTCTGGGTCTATTCGGTTATACATGGAAGCAGTTAACTGTCCTCCGTGAAGCACACGCCGAGAGGACGACCAGAAAACCTCTTCACCGAGTTTATAGCCTACAGAAAGAAGAATGGTAGGTTATTTCACACCCACATGTGGAACATACGTTGTGCAGCTACCTGTGATCTCTGTTCAAATATCTTGGTATAAGCAAAAACGGTCCTTCTGTGTTCCAGACACTTAAGGTTTATTGCAAAATACTTAATATGAAATCGGGTTACACTTATTTAAACGAATTCCTTGCATTATTGCTTCTTTGTGGAAAGCTAACATTAGTTAGCCAACCACAAGAGTTCGAAATGAACCACTCCGTTAAAAATAGTACTGAAATTAATCTAGTGATTAATAATATAATAGCATTTAATTGGATGAAAATTCAATTTTACACCGTTTGTACTTGGTCTATAATTAGTATCAAGAAGAAACATATGAAAGCCAAACGAGACGTGTTTCTTGTGGTAGACCATGTAAGAGGTAATTCTGTAAAAACTGGGACTGTAAAAACGGCTGACCATCATACCCATAGAGACTGTAATTACATTTAATTACATTGAGATAAAAATCTTTTGTAAGACTTTCCACAAGATTTTGGGGAACTTTTGCCCATTCATTCTGTAGAGCATTTATGAGGTTCTAACGTTGGATGATGGCATTGTCTGAACTGGCATCCTGAAGCATTAAGTAATTCCTTCACTGGAATTAAGGGGACTAGTCCAAACCCTGGAAAACAGCTGTGTCCAATACTTTTGTCCATATAATAGTCCATATAGTCCACACCCCTCTCTCAGTATGAACTGTAGTTCCCAGCCCAAGTTTAACCTTGCAATTTTTTAACGTTATTCACTAACCCTCCAGGCCGAACCAGAAGTGAACCCGAAGGCATATCCTCTGGCTGATGCTACTTTGACCAAAACCATCCTGGACTTGGTGCAGCAAGCAGCTAACTACAAACAGCTGAGAAAAGGAGCCAATGAAGGCAAGTGGCTAATCCAGTGTTCCCTGCAAACAGTTTATACCTAAATCTTCAGATAATTATTCACACACAGAACTAGGTGATTTATTTGAAATGGAGACTTTTTGTGTGCGATATTAGTTTTTCATATCTGCTGCTACTAGACACCTGAAGACACCTCAGAATACATACATGTATACACACACTATGTAATTTGACATTTAGTGCATCATATAATGTATATTTACTTATTAGTTATACTGCTTCTTCTTTCTTCTGTCCACTTTGCCACTAACAATGCAAATGTCCCACCTGTAGGACTAATAAAGGGTTATCTTATCTCTCTCCTCAGCCACTAAAACCCTGAATCGTGGCATCTCTGAGTTCATAGTGATGGCTGCTGACGCGGAGCCCCTGGAGATCATTCTTCACCTGCCACTGCTGTGTGAGGATAAGAACGTCCCATATGTGTTTGTGCGCTCCAAACAGGCCTTGGGCCGAGCTTGTGGGGTATCTCGGCCTGTCATAGCCACTTCGGTCACCATAAAGGAAGGATCCCAGCTGAAGCCTCAGATACAGTCTATACAGCTGGCCATCGAAAGACTACTAGTCTGATTACGGCTCTACGAGCTCATCAGACTGTAAATGATTATACAGAGTGTATAGGCTGTTGATTATAGCCGTATCTTTTTTCTTTTTTTCCGGAACCAAGGAAACCAGCAAAAAAAAGTTTAACATGTATGCTGCTGTTCTAGATATTTGTGTTTAAAATGGATTTTAAAATGTCTTCTTGGAAGGCTAGCTTGATTTTGCCAGCTATCTGAAAGCTAAAATTTTTTTTGGTTTTGTAAACCAGTAATATTTGACTTGGTGATGCACACAATCCCCTTATAACTTTTCATTTTTGTAATAAACAAAATGCTCGCCTGCGTCATGTGCATTTACTGTAGATAGTGAAACCTTTGGAGAAGTTTTCTGTTCATACAGCTGCAAAAGGGTCATCAATTACGATTTTGTAAATTAATAGCGGCTACAGAAAAGCACTTGAACGTTTACAAATAAACATGACAACCGCATGAATATTTCTTTTTAATAACAGTAATCCAGAAAACATCACTGACAGATTGTGAAGAGACACCGTTCTGTATGTTTGGCCTACGTTAATTTACTCAGCAATATTGAATCATAAGGCCAATTCAATTTGAAAAGCATTTCTGATTACAAATGACACTTTTTAGTGGCTGTATAGTTATATCTGTGTGCTATCAAAGTGATTCCAGTCCATGTCTTAGTATCAATAATTAGTGGTCGCTAAACTATCCCATATATAACCTACATCCACACAATATCTAAACCATATAAATACAAAAACCACCATTGAAAACAGAAGTACAAAAATATTTCACAAATGCCACTGATCAGGGCAAAACCACATCAGTACTACACAATCATGAGGTGCTCAGAGCTAACACATGGAACCCTGTATGCCTTTTTTCCCCCTCAGATTCAGGGCGTGATGTACATGACACAATGCATACACATACACACTAACACATAACCACTGATTTCTATCCATCCATGACTATGGAATGGACCCAGAGGACAGATTACCACACAACTAGTTTCTTAAGACCGGTCAGTGTGTCGGCGTGTCCTTTTTTCCACTGCCAAGCGGCAAACTGAAAACTACATCCGGCGAGCACTTCAAGAGCAGCCTCCATGGCCTTCTCTCGGGCGCACACATATGCAGCGTTTGCTGGGTGTGGTAGGCACACAGAGCACGAGGCTTAAATGCACAAAGGTACCCTGATGGCCTCAGTCCACGGGGAACTCCGTCTCGGAGGCGGCGCCAGGGTGGCTGATGGTGTGAGTGTCTTTCCTCAGCTGTAGTGAAACACAGCTCAACCAGCTACGACTGGTGGGCATCTCACCCACAATTTCCCAGCTGTCAGTCTCTTCACAGTACCGCTCGATGGTATCATGGTACCTGATGAGAAAAAATATATACACAAGCTTAAAATTAGACTTGATTAGAAAACGATTGTACCATTTAATCATTTATAATTTACATATAGGACCGCCTAGCGGTTTTCCTTCCTTGCCTGTGCTATCCACTGAACACTGTCATTCATACCGGGCCTTGTGAATTTCACCCCTGCTACTCAGGCATCCCACCTAACTAGACCTTCTTTTGTGTCCAAGATTGTGGCATCAATCCATATACACACACAAAAAGCTACGTTTTGAGGACTTCTGGTCTTAGTTACATTTTCAGAAAATTCTTTGCAGCTAAGATTACAATCTATGAAATTTAAGAACTCTTTCAAGTAGAGATGATATGACACAAGGCAAACTACACTCTTAAAAATCAATATGACTGAAAGCATTCTTTGCACAAAGCCAAAGAAAAAAGAAAATTGGATCCCTAAAGAACCTTTTTTATATTAAATGTAGAGGTTGTTGGAAGAGCTTTTCAATGGCAAAGATCCTTACGTTATGTAAAAAAAATCTTTTTGTTGTGTTTTTTCTAATCTTCACAAAAATGATGGTTTTTAAAATGGTACTTCTGTAGCATGGCTCAAATGGCCCTTTGTGGCACATTTTCTAAAGATTGTATTCCTTTTTCTTAGCGCAGAGAACAAAAAACGTCAATGAACCCTGAGCTTAATTATGAAATCTGGCATGTCTGACCTGTCCCAGCCCTCTTCTCCTCCTAACACATAGATTTTCCCATCTACAACTGCTACTCCGGGCCGATAACGTCGTTCCTTCATTGGAGCACACATGGTCCACTTGTTGCTCTTCGGGTCATAGCATTCCACTTTGTCTGTGTTTTCAGTGGAGGCATGCCAGCCACCTGGGCAGAAGTAATAAGTAAATACAAATACATTTTCTATCAGGAATGTAGGACAAAGTAACTATCAAGCGAAGGGAGAAACAGCCTTTTCCTTTTTTACCTATTACATAAATCTTGCCCTTCAGGGTGCAGGCTGCAGACCCAGAGCGAGCAATTTGCATGGGAGCGACCTCTGTCCATAAGTGTGTTTTTGGATTGTAGACTTGTGCTAGGTCAGTTCCATCTCCGTCTTCCAGAACGGCGCCTCCTGCAGTTCGGAAGGACATCACTTTATGTTAGCACTTTGTTTCTGAGAGTAAAAACAACTGCTTTTGAAAGATCAAGCAACGCACTACGAAAGCAGCCACATAATTCAAATGAAAGGGTTTGATATATTTTCAAGGGTAAATTAAGATAGTGTTAAGCACATTGTATTTCATAAGTGGTGGTAGTGAATTGGTGTGTGTACAATGACCTTAATACCCTACCTGTAACATAAAGCAATCCATCTAGTGCCACCACAGCTGGACTGGTGACTGCCATTTTGACCGACTCCACAAACTGCCAGGTATTAGTGTGAGGATTATAGCACTCGACCGAGTCCAGACGGGAGCGGCCTTCCCAGCCTCCTACCGCAAATACGTATCCATCCAGCATCACCAAACCTGCGGGAATTCAAATCAGATTACCAACCCAAGCTGCTGTGGTGCCTAGCTGAAACAGACGTGCAGTTCTATTTAGTTTTAGGGGTTTCGAATATTTAACATTTCCAAATTTGGTGCATGAAAAATAGCTAGGTCATTCCTCCTCGACAGTCTTATGAAAAATGTTTTGTTCTCATAAGACAGTCTGCCCTTTTCTGCTAACTTTAACACCTTTTTAACATGAGTCAGTAATTCTGCATTACAGTTACTGTGTAGTGTACTTTGAGAAGGTGCCCGAACAGCTGCATATGACTGTATGCTTTCAAATGTCTGAAAGGATTTTAAGATTTCCAGATGAAAATCTCTAGATACTGATGAGTCTAACTTTGTAAGAGTGTACAAGAATGGGGTAAGTGATCTGATGTATTGTTTTTGCCTCTGGGCCCCACCTAATTCTGATCTTGCCACATTCATGGGTGCCATCTCTAACCAGGAGTCAAAGCAGGGGTCGTAGCGCCACATTTCTCTGCTGGCTGAGCCGTCTGGGAATTCTCCACCAGCCAGATACAGCATAGAGCCTGCTCGGACACAAGTCAATGACAATCAACAGAACTTAAAAGAACAAACTGAAAAAAAACAACAACAACTGAATGAGACATTATAAGTAACCTTTATGTCTAATGCAAAACTGGATGACAGGACAGGATAAAGACATAAAAACTAGAAGACTCGCATCCATGAGAAAAAGCAAAATGTAATTGCATGGTTGTTATAAAACCAGCATTTATGGGCAATACAAGTTTAAGTTAAGAATCTGAACTTGAACTTCACCCATTATGCCACTGGGTGGCATGAATTCCCCAGCTCTTACCAAGCCATTTATAGGGATGTCAGAACACCTATCAGCATTCACGAAGTATGTTTAACTACGTCAACCAGTCACACCAGCTGACCTGAGGTTTAGCGTCCAGCAGTCTGCTCTGTGTTTGTTTATTTGCATTTGTGTTTTAGTTTTTTGCCTTTTTATCCCTTCATCACCAATGATCTTTATGCAGATTTTATGGGGGTCTCAACCATCGTCTCTCCCTCCCAATAGGTCACACATCTCAAGTCAAGTATGTTTTATTTGTCATTTCTGCCATATACACACAGTACATAGTGAAAACAAAACAACGTTCCTCCAGCACAGAACAGAACACAAGACCACAAGTGCAAACAGGACAAAGAGCTCAAAAAACAGAACACAAGAGCAACAATAACAACTAGACAAATCAACATTCAGTACAATTAACAACAGCTACATTGAAAATAAATACAGTATTTTACCTGTTCTATATTTTAGCAGAAGAAATGTGCAAAGTGCAGAAGACGTGGACAACAGTGTGCTAGAAATGAAAGATGAATAATAAAGTGACCAGACTTATACAAACATAGGCACTCACTCACCTGACACCACTAAGCCGTGCTTACTGACAGCAAAGGGAAGGCAAGCCAGGCTTTTCCACTGACTGGTTAAAGGGTCAAAGCTCTCCACGCTTCGCAGCACGACCTTATCATCCTCCCCTCCTACTGTCACTATTACCTCAGCTGTGCCTGTCAGAGACAAAGAAACGCACGCTGAGCCTCGGGCTGAACTCTTCAAACAGCTGCAAACTCACACTAATGCAGCATAAACCACAGGCTCAAATCAAGACATTACATACATTCTTCATATAATGGTTCAGTCAAAAATGAAGCTGTGTATAATTACCCCTTTATCCCAAACGAAGCTAATCATTTGATCAATGAAATTTGCTTCTTTAGTTTAACACTGCAGATATGAGGCTTATGTAGCTAGCAAGCAATGGAAGTGTGTAGCCACAAGGTTTGCATATAAAGGTCTTTATCTTGCTTTAAAATACACCAGGCTCTTACCTAATTTCAAATGTGGATTCTGACAAATGTGGATTCCGACAGTCTGGACTGGGTTATGTTTTCATGCACATCATACATTAGACATGTCAGTATATTAAACTGAATTACAAACATTAAGTACATTAATGCTGACACGCAAAATGGTAAAAGTATGGACTAACAGGCTAAGGGGCCGTTCACATATCACGCCTAAAAACGTGTGGAAAATGCTAGGCGTGTCGCTATCTTCTTCTTTGCAAAACCACTCGGGCGCTTGCGCTCCGGAAACGTCTGTTGTTGCTAAGCAACCATCAGCTGCGCTCTCCATTTCCACCAACGAAAAACCCTTGCTGTAACTCTGCTACACGATTTATTTACGCAGAAAAGACAAAAACAACGACGTAGTGTTTGGGTGCACCCCATTCTTCAAAAATGTTAAAACTCTGGGATTTTCACCATCTGATCTAGGAGCTCCGCCTAGACAACGGGAGGTTCAAAGCTTATTTCAGACTCAACAAGGACCAGTTGGGTTATATTTTAGGAAAAGTTTTGGGGCTTGACAAATCATAAAGTTCAGGAAATCCCTGGACCACAATGATGAGCTGTGTTTCTGCTGAGGTGTCAGTGTAGCGGAAAAAGTGTAGCTAATTGGTTGAATCTTGTCACATGACCCACGGTGCGCTTGTGGCATTCATTCGGGCACGTCGCACCGTGTGCGCGTTGTACCGCGCCGCTTCCATTATGAGCACGGACTTGAGCGCGCAAAAGACGCGATATGTGAACGGCCCCTAAACCAGTAATAATTTAGATCGAATATTTAAGTTGCAGTATTTCTCCAATAATTTAGGAACATGGAAAGTAAAGGTCACCTGAATGTCTGTTACAAGCTTTATTTGTTCAAAATGTGTCTGTAGACTAGATCTTTGAAATACTTAAATCTCAAGATTCAAGATACTTTATTTGTCACATGCAGTCATACAAGTACAACACACAGTGAAATATATCCTGACTGTATTACTGACTAAAATCTACATTAAAATTAAAATCTAAAATTCTAAAAATTAAAAACTAAAATTTTTTGTACATCTGTACATCTCCTGCAGTTATCTCAATGCTAGCATGGAAAATCTAATAATCCTGCAAGCAGAAGCAGTTTAGCAAGAGATCTGATGTATACGGGTGCATAAGAAAGTGATAGTTATTACATTCAGCACTGTTGTAGAATAACATTTGCAGTATGTTCTTTATAATCATAAGATGAAGCACAGATTGTGCCATTTTTATGCTGGTACAGCCCACATCCTAGTAGTGTGTTTTTTTTTCCTTTATTTTTTTTCTTTAATCCTCAGCTCCAAGTTAGGATTCTGCAGCATTCTACAGAAATGATACACACTGAACACCATGTATGTGTACAGCTCTAAGAAGAGACGGCTGCAAATTATTTTTAAATCGGCATGAGTATGAAAAACAAACATCATTCCTTGCCATTGTCTGTTAAATTCCTACATAAGCACGTCATTCTTCTTCATGAGGTACTGATTTAATTTATTTTATCTTATTTAATGAGTAAAAGTATAAAAACACTGTAACCAACACTCTTCTCTTGTAATGTGACCAGTTGGATGGCAAAACACTAGTAGTATGTGAAAGGCAATTATTGCCATTTTGTTTGAGTAAAAAAGAGATTTTTTTACTTAGAACTATCCAAGTTCTGTAAACACTGCACCATTTCCTTTTAAATGATGCATTTAATGCATCTACCTAATTGTAAATCAGAAAAAAAATTGTCAACAGTTCTTGAAATCTAAGCCAAAGCTGTTCGGTTCAATACTTGCACCTATAAAAAACCCAGAGGGACTGAACCAGTGATTTCTCTCGTGCTGTATATGTATATATACTACTTTTATTGTTTGTGATTATTTTATTGAAAAATGCATGTGCTACATCCTACATTTACTCTTAATTATATTAAAAATGAAATGTTGTAAACCTTTGGTAGGAAGGAAATCAACAAAACAAATAAAAGGACATTTGTTTGTGAAAATACCTGTGGCCCTGCGAGGCCGTGCCCTAGGGCTGTAGAGTTCTCCTCTCCGGTCCTGAAGCAAGAGGTAGTCTTTGGCCTCTGAGATCAGTTTCTGGCAGTTTAGAGATTCCTTCACCACATCCAGAGATTCGATTACATCATGAATATAGTAGGGGCTGATCAGGGGCAGCCGGATGTGTTCAAGCACCTTCAGATCACACACAAACCAGAAGAACAGTCACTTTAATACACACTTTGGGTTTCATGTAGGAACATGAAAATGCACCCAGTGCATTGTGAAGCCCTGATCGGAACATGATGAATCAGCTGCACTCATTTTCTAATGTTAGAAATGGTCCAATGCAAAGAGATTTATATTCGGCAAATTCGACTAAATAAAATGCAATCTTTAGGACAGGATACATTTTCTCAGGCTATTTTCAAATGTTAATCTAGAGAAACAGTTGTTACTGACTATATCAATTATTTCCTCCATCGCTGCATTTCCAGTATCTCCACTCCACCTCCTGCAATTAGTGTGTTTTTCATGTAAATTAATGTTATGTTTATAAATAGTGGTGCAATATTAGATTTCATGCTGCATTGTATCCTATATATCTCCAGCCCAAATAAATAAAATAATTGAAAGATCAGAGATTATATGCCCTTCACTAACTTTACATGTCTTGATATGTTTCACATAGTGTTTTAAGCCACAGATGCAGATGCATGTGCAGAATGTCTGTAAATCACACGTATACAGAGTCTGGAGTAGGTGACCTTGCACAGAGTAAGTTCATTACTCTGAGCTCTGTTGCAGTAATCCTCCACATATCCTCACTCTGCATGAAAGACAGGCGAGTTGATCTATCTAACGCAATCCTCATTCTCCACTGAGCTGTGTGGATATAGGGACTTATAATAAACTCCCCTCCACCTCACAGCAGTGTATTGATACTGCATTGCGCCAGATGGTGTCAATCAGCCCAGACGTGTTTCATGCTCCTTTGGTGTTAGACCTATGAGGCTTATCAAACGAACACCTTTATAGCCATCAGAAGGAATCAGCCAAATCCAATGTCTAAACCATCACACACTCAAAAACACTAAACTTTTGAAACTATGCATCAGACATACTGTTACAATGCAGCTGCTCCTACTGTTTCTGTTTTTATTTCCGCAATGAACTTCTGAGGATTTTTATAGACAGTATCTCATACTGTGCCAGACAACACACAAGCAAGTTTGCTTACAAAATTGTATCATTTTTGGCTAAACCTTCACTTAAAGTGTAACACGTGTGTTTATACAGTCCTTTTCCCCACTAACACACATCCGGAGTGTATTATCCTCCATAGTTATAACCAGGAGTGTCTGTGACTGGAGATAATACAGTAAACCCCCAGTTTTACGCGGATCGGTATTCGCAGATCCAGTCATACACGTATTTTTTAGAACGAAACTGATCTTTTTATGCAGAAATATTCAAAACAACGCGGAACGTGCAAATATTCGCCGTTTTTTTTTTGTTGCTTTTTTCGTGCCCATATGGGGTTTTTTTTTACACTCACTTTAGTTGTTCTGGCTCCCCATGCATGGCCGTAGGGCTCTCTCTCTGTATCTGTCTCGAGCACGCTCTCTCTTAATCTCTCTCTCTCTAGTTTTCCGGAGCGGGGGTCTCTCTCTCTCTCTTTCTCTCTCTGTAATCTATCTATCTATCTCTCTCTCTGTATCTATCTATCTATCTATCTATCTATCTGTCTCTGTATCTCCTTCTCTCTCTATCTCTATCTCTCTCGCACATGCACTCTCTCTCTCTCTCTCTCTGTCTGTCTCTGTATCTCTCTCTCTCGGTCTCTCGTTCTGGAGCGCACGGATCGTCTCACTCTCTCTCTCTCTCTCTGACTCTCTCATTCGTGACTTTTCCATATTTAAACCTCGGGTTTATCTTTACGTTTTCGTTAAGGGTGATGTATTAAACTGTTTAAAATGAAATTAAAGTGTTCTGGGAGCACATCTGTGGGCATATTTAGGGTTTACACTACTAAAATAGGCATTTTACGGCATTTTTTGCCCAGAATACAACAACGCGTTTTTTCATTATACGTGGGTGCTCCTGTAACGTAACCCCCGTGAATAATGGGGGCTTACTGTACACTGATGTTCAAATAGAAGGGTGCAGAATTCTTGTTCACCTTTTCAAAGCTCTGCCTGCGGGAGGAGCTCTTCTCCAGCCAGAGCATGGCAGCTTCAAACACCGTCTCCTCCTTCGGCACGTTAAGGTGATCACTGGAGATAATCTCAGTGAGTTTATCAGCACACAGGGAGAGGAACTCCTCCTGCAAGAGTCAAACAAAATTAGATTAGTTTATTAGAGAGATAATTTGAGTCGTTTAACTGCTAAGTATGTAATGTAATGTATTAAACATATATTAAACATATATTGTAGTTAGTTATATGTAATAGTTAGATAACTATTCTTATATAGTTATAATTTAAGGTACTCTTCAGAAGATATGTCTCTTGTTGTCTTTAGTGGTTTTATAACTGCTGTATATAACATTGTAGTGTGGTTATTATATATATTTAATAATATATGGAAAATCATAGCGTAGAATACGGCATATATATATGCGTGTGTGTGTGTGTGTGTGTGTGTGTGTGTGTGTGTGTATATATATATATATATATATTAGGGCTGGGAAGTTAACGCGTTAATTAGATTAATTAATCACAGAAAAAAATAACA
>JBBPDH010215610.1:0-13370 GCA_037974565.1 Clupeocharax schoutedeni
CTCTCGTTCATACGAGCATATCTCTCTCTCTCTCTCTCTCTCTCTCTTTTTCTCTCTTTCTCTCTCTCGCTCTCTCTGTATCTCTCTCTCTCTCTCTCTCTCTCTCTCTCTCTCTCTCTCTCTCTCTCTCTTTCTCATTTTAATCTATGTTAAAAAATGTACTCTATGCCCACCTCTAGAATTATTATTTATGTAAATTAAAATGTATAAATGGTATATATATAGACTTAAATAATAAATCTATTCATTGTTATTTTAAAATCCGTTTAAAATGAGGGAATATTAATTAATTAACATTTTTAGGTGCAGGTCATTTTACAAGACTGATTACTTAATGAGAATAAATCCAGCAGCATCTAGAACCCTAATGTCAGAATGTAGGCAGGTGAGCATCAGGCACTCCTGTGTGTTTATAGGTGTGTTTCCGCATGATATATTAGATGCAAATGTTCTCTTGACACAGGTGGTGGCTTCAAGGGTTCTATGAACTTCAGTAGTCTCACATTCTGTTCCGCTGCTTTTTCATATCTGACGGACAGGTGTAGCTTTTCAAATGCGTACAGCATGTCAATCAGACTTTCTTCCTCTGGAGCAACTTCAGCTCCTTAAAACCACAGCACTTCTGCTGTTTCCTCCTGCTCCATGTTCTGTCATGTTTGGCCAGAAAATAGATTCGCTCATGGGAAAGCAGCCATACAAAAACTTTCTCGTATCTCAGAAATGGTAACTTCGGTGGGGAAGAAAGCAAAGTTCCTAACATCTGTTGAGAATGTCTCTTGGTCAAGATGGTTGAATTGGCAATTGCACCATATAAAGGGCAGCAAGCTTTCAAATGGGTGAAAAAAGGTAAAAAAAAAAAAAAATATCATGTTGGGTTGTAAGTTCATGAGACAGTTTCTGCTCGCCCCATTCCCTTTTTATCAGTTGAACAATCGGACTGCAAATCAAATTCAGACATATCACAATGACCTGCTGGTAAACCATTAAAAACAGGTTGACTCCACTATTACAGCCATTGCCAGACATAAAGAAAATGTGTCGGTGCGCAGCCTTGCCAGAAAGAAAGTGCTGTCCTTGAATGTGCTGGCAGTAAAAGACCTTTGTTCCTCCTTTAGCACAAACAGCTGTGCAGTGGATACAGCTGTAAGTCAGTCTCAGAGCACAGTCGTTCAACTTTTAGCCCCTCGTTCCATTGTGAAGGGAACAATTACTGCAAATCCCTCCGTTCACTGTGCCTTTGAGAAAACGGTGGAAGCCTTGCTGTAGGTTATTGTGTATAGTTTGAGTGGGTTTATTTTGTAATACTGGGGCTCATTCCCTTTAGATTCTGCAAATCCGAGCTTAACTGAACCTAAACTCTGGAATGTGATGTGTAGCCTATAACATCACATACGGCATAATTCAACAAGAACCATATCGTTGGGTTGAATCTGGGGACACTTTCACAACTGCTGTTTTAAATCGTTTCCAGTCATGCATGCTATTCAGATACTATCAAAAGGTCCCACCAAAGCCAGTAAAACTGGCGTAACAACCAATACTGGTGTTTCATCATGATTTTGAAGTTGTATGGAAGCTTTGACCATTGAAAACCAAAACATTTGCTGTGGTGTTCAACCACATACCTCAAGATCCTGTTGGCAGCTTAAAAAGACTTGAATCTCGCAAGTTATTGATAGAGGGTTGACCACCACAGTAGTGTACACTATGTAAGTCATGGTTTATCCGTGTTGTTCATTCAATTTTGCATTCACCCTAATACAACCTCAGTCTAATACAACATTTTTAATTAGGCCATCAGTAGTGTGGGTTCTGCTCTCATTCATTAAACAAATCATTAAGTCTTATTAATTTATTATTCTCATCGGTGTAATGAAATCATAAATGCAAGTTTGAAGGATGAAGATTGTGCTTGAGGGTGTTTTATGCGAGTGAGGAAGGAATGTGTGGACGGTGATCTTTTGTCCTCTAGACACAAAGGGCAGCATGCTATTGATATCTCAACAAGACACTGAGAATGAATTCAGCCTTATCTTAAAAATAATGATGTTCAGCTTCGTAAATATAACGTTATCATATTCCTCAGGAGTGCTGAGTTATTATGGTGATAGTGAAAGGGGAGATCAGGTGCAAAGATGAGTTTGAGCTTAGATTCTTCAACCACAGTTTAAAACATGAACATGAATATACTTTAAACATATTTTGGGTTAGCTATTGTCACGGCTCGGTCAGTGGCCACTTATGGACACTGCTTTTCTGTTTTTTCGTTTTTGTCCTTTCTTGCTTTTTTCTCTGGGTCTTTGTTGGGATGGGTACTTTTACTTTGAAGTATTATAGTTTGTGCTTGTCATGTGTTCTGTAGTCCTTGTAGTTCTTGTCCGTGTGTCATGTGTTCCCATCCGTCCCACCTGCATTTGTTTTAGCCCTGATTGTCAGTGTATATATTCCCCGTTCTGTTCATCATTCCTTATGTCTCCATCACCTCACTTCTCCTGCCTTAGTCCTGTCCGTTATTTTGCTTATAAAGCCTGAGAGGCCACAGTGCCTATTTCTTTTGTTTTGCTTTGCTTTAATAAACTTATCAAGAGTATGGACTCCAGTCTGCCAGCCTGTTCCTTACTCAGAGGGAGCTATGACAGCTATGCTATGCTCTGCCCAGAAATCAAAGATAAGATATTTTTGCAAGTATCTTAAGTTCAGTCAAATGCACTTAGAAAGTTTGGAGGGAAAATTTGGGAAGTACATCTCATCCAAAGCCCAGGAATTACGTTTTCTGCAGTTTTTCTGAAGAAGAACTTTCACAAAGGCCACAGATATACCCATGACAAGACTGACTTTGTCTTGTGAAAATGATCAGACGTCTAATTTACTGAAATGTAAAGCTTATGGGTATTTCTTTGTCTTTTCCCAGACAAATGACTGATCTCCCTTGAATGCGTCCTCTTTGGAGGCAAACACAGAAGAGAGAGTTGTGGTGGCTGGCAGGGCTGGACTGGGACAAAAACCACGGTCCAGGCATTTTGAGCCGAGACCGGCCCACCAGGCTGTCCTTCTTGGGGGTGGGGGGTGGCAACCTGTCCTTCTCGCTGGGGCCCCTCTCGATGTTGTTCAGAGATTTGTATCTGATGGATTCTGCGTCCGCCGGTAGCACATTGACTCAGTGTTTTGATTTTTTCAACTTTTTCACTCTGGAATTTCCTCTACAGAGTAACTAATCTGATATATCTTTAATATTATGCTTAGAGGACTAAACAAGGATCTAAGGTTTGGAGAAGATTTCATCTCAGCTCCACAGGATGGTGGATTTCAAGAAGCATATTTGAAACCTTTCCCGTTGAAGTTTAATTGGGTTCAAATCCCCTGCCACTGGCACTTAACAGACCTTTTTAATGTGCGATTCATGCCTAATCTGTCTTACCTGCCTTGCCAGATGTTGATAGAATTGTATGAAGCGTATGCTCCCAGATACACCTCTTGGTACTCTCGGCATGGTTCTCTCGGAGATCAAAGTGTCAAGCTCTTCTATTCAGAAACGGTTGTGTTGTTCTCACGGTAACACAGCCGGTATAGAAAGCAGTGGAGCCTACTGAAGGTGATTTAGAGCATTTAAATGCAGTATGTTGGAAAAGAGAGCCAGCCAGGAGCAAGAGAACATTTCAGACCACGTACTTGACTGCAGAACAGCTGACCTACCGAGCTGAATTTTAAATGTATTTTTAAAGAAAAGTTTTGAAAAAAGATGCCTGATTTACTGTCCACACAATCATTACATTAAATATATGAAAATAATTATAAATGGAATTATATATACATGGAATAGGCTTCGGATACTAACTTCATTCTCAACGGTGTACAGCATTTTCAGTCACATTATAGGCATCTATAGCTTTGCTCCTTGTCAAATTTACCAGGAAAAACACAAATAGCAGACGTTTACACCATGGCTGTGTCATTGTGTGCTAATGATGTCATAACACGGACATCAAGCAAACTTCTAAATAATGGGACCGGTCAAACACATGCTTTTCTTTTTCCTAGCAACCCTACAAAGGTCAGTGAGAGGCGAAGACCGTGTCTGCTCTGTTCGTGTCTATAGTCACAACGACGGCGACATGACAGCTCTGCCCTCTACTTGACCTAGCCTGGAGAGAGTTCGAGCTGCGCATGTCAATTTGATTTTGTTCAGACAGTGGCAGGTTTGACCCCTGAAAAAAAGATCAATGGATCTTCAACGCTTGCGTTTCGTAGTGTGTCACGACTAAATGAGTAAGAAGAGCAGCGCCATTAGAGAGCACACTGTTTCTCTTCATATATGTGGATAGAAGAAGAAGAAGCGGGTGTGTAGAAGGGTACAGAGCCGTAGGAGAGAGGGCTGAGAGAGGATTGGGACGGTGGACTGTGCAGATGGGGAATGGGAGAAGAAGATGAGGGTGTGGCAGGGGCACTATGCCAGTGAAAGTTGGGTTGGGTAGTAGGCTTCTCTTAGATTGCTGAACACAGATGGTGTATACCCTACAGTGTTCAGAAGCTAAACATTGAGAAATGGGTACAAGGATGGGGCAGATACAGACTGAATGTTACTATATACAGTAGACCTAACAAAGAGGCATGGCTTCTAATAGGGTCAATAAAGAGTCAAATAATGGTGCCAGGTCTCCTTTACAGTAGGGATGGAGGCATGGAGAATCAGATGAAGTGGACAGGGGGAAGAGATGAGAGGTGACAAGAAAGGTCGGAGGTGTGCGCTAAAGAAGGTGGGGAGGAAACAGGTGCATTGAAGTTAAATGGTTTCACTGCCAGCAGAGGAAGAAAACGGGAGGGGATGACAGAGGGGACAGGTGGGCTGTTTAGCTTGAGGGATGGGAAAAAAGAGAGAGAGAGAGAGAGAGAAAGAGTCAGCGAGAAACAGAGTGAGAGAAATAGAGTGGGGGGGTCACGGCTGCACTGCAGATTTTGTTCTTCCTCAAGGTCACAGAATGGATGGACGTTGGCTCATATTCGCTTTTTCGCTGCCAATAGGACGTTCCGGTCCACCTTACCTGCAGAGACAATTCTGCTGGAGCAAGTATCCTCCACTTCATCCCTTCTCTTAAAGAACGGCATGCGACATCAAGATTTCAGGATTTTTAACATTCCTGCTTGCCTTTCCACCAGTTCTGAGTGGAACCACTGTAATCAAGGAGGCACCATTAACAGTGCAGGGTATAACGGAAGTAAACAGCAGTAGATGACCAAATTACCACCAAACCCTTTTCCTTGGAGGACCATTCGATTTATTTTTCTGGTGAAGCCTTTCCCTGTTGGTGGAGAAGGGGGCTCAGTGTTTCCTCCTCATGCTCTTCTGGGTTTTTTCTGTTTGAGTCTTGGTTCCTCTAAGGGTTTCTTCTTCATGCTTTAGGGTTTTTTCTCTTCGTTGTCTCTTTTGGTGAGGCTTGTTTGAACACCATCTTTGCATTTCTGTAAAACATCTTGGGAAAATACCTTTAAGTTTAAAAGTTAAAATACCTTTAAAGTTTAAAGTTGAATTAAACCTCACGACTGCACGTCTTTAACATCATAGGTCTTGTTTCTCAGTTTGTTGTTAAAGAACACTGACTCCCATTAACAATGCTGATGCAATTATTCAGCTCAGGAAAAAATGGGATTTCTTATATACTTATATAATCAAAATAGATGTTGGGCAGCTTTCTGTTTTAGATTCTTCTCAGTGTTTTTCATATTTGTCTAGTGTGTGTAATGAGACTCTTTTTATAGCAGTTGGATGAGATTCACAAGAAAAACCTTGAAATCTAATTTGATTTTCAATCACCAAGGTGAACCTCCTCATAAAAAAGAAACTCCCCACAGAACCCTCAATAATTGTCATTAGCTCCGGAAGAGGCCTGGCATATACAGTAATTGGTCTCTGTGGTGATAGTCATTGTGATTTGCATACACTGCACAAAAAAGAAAATTCCAAAAAATTTGGAATGATGCTGTAGTGACCTGAGCTGGGGCCACATTTATGAAAGGTCAGTGTACCCTTTACCTTTCCCTGTCCTTCCTGTCCAGAAGACACACTCACTCACTCACTCTGTGTCTTATCCACTCTCTTTTATTCATCGATTCAGTTTATCACTTACTGTCCTGTTCAATCACTCATTCATTAACAGACATATTCCTTTATTTCATGACTGCTCTTTCACTTTTTCACTCACTTGCTCACTTTAATACCTTCTTTCCTTCATTTACTCCATCACTCCCTTGACAGCTTATCCTGTTCTTCCCTCTTACCTGTTCCCTAGAGCCGATTCCTTTTCACTTCGCTACTTAACTGTTTGTCAGTTTCCATCCTTCTCTCCTTTTGTCTCTCTTCCATCCATTCTGCTCTCTTCTTTTCTCTCCTTCTCTCCTTTTGTCTGTCTCTTCCATCCATTCTGCTCTCTTCTTTTCTCTCCTTCTCTCCTTTTGTCTGTCTCTTCCATCCATTCTGCTCTTCTTTTCTCTCCTTCTCTCCTTTTGTCTGTCTCTTCCATCCATTCTGCTCTCTTCTTTTCTCTCCTCTCCTTCTCTTCTTTCGTCTGTCTCTTGCTCTTTCTTTCTTCACATTCCCTTCTGGCTTGGTCATGTTATAAACCAGCGCCTGAAGTAAATCTTTATTTCAAAGGCTGTCTGTCAGCTTTCCCAGAAAAAGAATAGTTCTTGAGTGTTGTTATGTTCTCTGTTTCTCACTCTCTCTCTCTTTCTCTCTCTCTCTCTCTCTCTCTCTCTCTCTCTCTCACACACACACACACACATACACACACACACACACACACACAGAGCAGCAGTATAACCCATATGTGTGCCTCTCCATGGCTGTGAAGTGAGCTAGCCCGAAGCTATGGATGCTAATGAAGCCCTGATAGATTCTGCTGCTCCGTCATCGCAGTTGCGGAGAACGAATTACCAAAGAGACAGTTACAGCGATAGAGACATGGCTACCAGCTACAGAGGCTTCCTCTCTCATGCTGATGTTCCAACAGTCAAAGTGTCTCGGCTGGTTTGCAGCACAGCACTGGTGTAATGAGGCCCTTCAGGGGACATTTGGACACATTTGGCACATTAGAAAAGTTGTCTAACAAACCCACAGTGTGAAGACGAAGATGCCCAATCCGTACGGGCTTCATTAGCATCCAGAGCTTTAGGCTAGCTCACATGACTAGTTCGAAGCCTGGACTGGAGGTATTCTTCTGTTTTAAGGAAGGAACCTAGAAATATATGTGTGGACCCCAAGTGGGGATCGGACAAGTTTGGTTGTCATTTCCCAGTTATGTGTCAAGCTGAGATGGGGTTTCAGATTTCACCATTAAGCCTCCAAACCTTAACAGATGTTTGCATTTCCCTCAACTTTACCTTATTCGTCCTCTCTGTTTTCGTAAATAATATGCTGGATTTGGAACTTTGGAGTCACACACTGTGTGAGGGACTTTAGCACAGGTTTGCATGATAGCACTTCACTTTCTACTGATTTGAAAATGTATACATTTATACATTTATACATTTATAATGGTTATTTATACAGTCATAAATACCGTAATTATATACTTACTTATATGAAGATATAAGATATAAGTAATTATATACTTACAATTAACAAATAAAAATATAGTGACATTTATATCTATTTTGTTTGTCCAGACTATTTATTTAAAATATATAATAATATAATATATAATATGTAACATGTTACATGAAAAAAATAGCATTAGGACTCAATAGGTGAAGTTGTGCCATGAAAGAGGGGGTTATCCCGCTTCCCGGGGAAAACAGGCAGGCAGGCAGGCATCCATTGATTCAGGCTCTTTATTAACAAAACAGGAAGAAAGCAAACCTGGCTCGATGGCCAATACATGGAACTCAGAGTACATGAAACCAGGCGTGTGAGGCGATGGACCGATAACGCTGGTCCACACAAACAGAACTTAAATACTGAACATAATCACTGATACTAAACACAAGACAGGTGGAAACACAAACCATACATGAATATCAAAATAAAAGTCCCAAAACACTAAATGAAACCGAGCCGTGACAAGCGGGAAGAAATTAGTGTAGCATTTGAATAAACATCTGACCAGACATTAGGATTGTTAAGCCCTGATGGCCTTATCATAAATGATCATGAATTAAGCTTCACAGCCAGGCATACTGTAGGATTATATCTCCATCAAAGGAAATAATCGTTAACACAGCTAGCTGAGGGTGCATAGGGCTGGTTGTGGGAGTTTGCAGTTTGAGTTTGCATTTTGCATCATGAGCCAAGAAACCTTTACTTTGACTGAAAATAAGCCACTGGGAGGACAGGATCAAGGCAAACACTAGTTAGAACTATTTCAGAGCAATTGAGCAACATATCATCATCAGTATAGAACTACTCAGAGAGGAAGGAGCAATCTGCAATGTCCAGGTCTTGGCAGGTCAATGTCTAGGAACATCATGGCAACAAAAAATCATTAGAGCTCTGAAGAAAAATTCCAACATAACTGCCCAAAAAAGGGTTAGAGTACCACTTTTCACAATTATCTGATTAGGATTTGGAAAAATCAGAGTTTTATTGATGGGTAACATGATGATAAACCTTTATCAAAAGCATGGAAAGATTGAATGTGGAGAAAGAGAGAGACTGCCAGACTGGATGACTGCCCTGATAGTCATTATTGTCAGTTTATTCTGTGATAGTATTCTGAAATGCACATTTTCCAAAGAATGTCTCCAGCCTACTTGTTAAAAAACAAAAACCCACTCAAAGTCCTAAATTCAATTCAAACAAGCAGGTCAAACCCCCCAAACCCTTAAACTTTGCAGCTTAGTCAAGTCTCCAGGCCTAGACTCAGAAAGCTAATTGTAGACTCATCCTGCAAAATCCCAGCTTCCAGATTTAGACCTGACCAAAAATCTGCCGTCCACAAAAGGAGACCCAAGAACATCAAGGAACTGCATGAAGAAGTGGTCTCTCAACAAAATGACCTCCATTAGAGAAATTGCATCAGTGCTGTTAATCTCACAAGTGAATGCTTCACAGAATACCAAGAGTTTACAATGTGTTACTTAAGGAACCCCAGCCGACCTATTTGTTTAAGCCAAATATAGCCATATATATGGGGCTGGTTCAATATATTGATGTTAGCTCAGTTTCATAAAGTGTGCCAGCAATTATGAAGGGGACAGCAGTGTATCATCTTATATTGAAAATAAGAAGCAGCTAGAATGGCTTAAACTCTCCTCAAATTGAGGTTTTCCAGGATAAATGGTATTTTGCAGCAAATATGCATGCAGATCGAATGACAAAGGGAGGAAATGCTGTGAAAGCGTCATGGAAACACTGAGTTCGCATTTACTGCGTGACGCCCTTTCCTCAGTCCCTGGACACAGCCTGGCATGGAGGGCACTCACGTTTCCGTGGAAACGCTGACAGAAAGAAGTGAAGGTGAGACCCCAAGGGGCTTCATGCAAATGCTTTTAAATAACTAGTGCATGCGCCCCTCGTACTGATAGCAGTAGCAATAAATACACACCCACACACACAAGGTTTCATGTGTTACTTTTGCTAAATGGCACTGTGCAACCGAAGCCACGTACAAAAGGTGGATTATTTAAAATGTTGAGCAAAAAACATTTCTGCATCTCAGGACGGCTGCAAATACCAACAATAAAGCATCTTTAGGTGCATCTCCAAAATAGTTAAACAAATAAACTCACCCACATAATGTCTATTGCATTATGCCCTGCATTTATTGCAATATTATAGGTTTTCTGTTTACCCAGATGAATACGTTTTTAAGTATACTTTTCTCAGGGACCTCAGGACTGCATACTTTCTTCATTCTCACTTCTGTGTTCTCACACGACATTGCCATATTTAACTAAACAGTCAAAAAACAAACCACACGCTCTGAGTTGTTATGAAAAATTGTCACCTCTGTAGGTGATTTTGCTGTGCAGAATCCAGTGCAGCCTTAGACACAGCCTTCAACTTCACGCTTGAAAATGTGGCTTTGTAGTCTTTGCTGAATCGTTGTTTGGTTTGGAGCAGCAAGAGGCGGTGACTTCATTTATAAGTTTAGGATGAAGAACACATGATGTTGCTGGCAAGGGAGGGTGCATTGTGCAAGGGTTCAGATGTGTCAGCTGGTTCTAATACTCATTCTGGCTTTGGCCATGACAAGCTCTTACACAGTGACACGTGTTACCCATCAGATGAGAACTACAACATTTGATTTGGTCCAGGTGTTGTTTTTTCTGCATTGTCTCCGAGGGTGTCGCACACTGGGCCCAGTCGCCAATCACAGCTATTCCTCAACTCCCCTGCGGCCATGGGGCTTAATGTTCTGGACCTGAGCATGCTTACATCATCACACGTCTCTCTCCTTCTCCTTCTTTCCGTCCAGATTTACAGAGCGCGTCCCATTCCTTCAGATACCCACAGATTTCATTTTCCTTTCATTATTTGATGATTCTTTGGTCCATGAGCTATCACCAGAAATCTCATGTTTTATGTCCATTTGTTACTTCACATTCACAAATGCCCCCGAACACAGCACCTCTCCTGGAGACCGAAGAAATCCCTTTGTCGTCATGTTTGCTAAACAGGAAAGCTCCGTGTTCAAGTCCAGATCCGACTGAACTGTGCCAGAGCCCAGTATGAAGTGATTATCCAGGACTGTGGGGGTCAAACATGCTCAGTCATGGGGTGGGACTTTGTTCTGGAACTTCTATTCAACCATGGCTCCTCCTGTGTCTTGTTATATCTTGGTATCGATAGTCCCTGTTTTATTTAGTGCAGCGGCTAAAGTGTGCTTTTGTCCTTCTGGCCTCTGAGTCCTAGATATGTTTCTGTGTCCCGTGTCCCTGTGTCCTGTTTCCTTTAGGGTTGTGTCCCAAGTTCCTTCCCACATAATTCCCTGCTAATGTGTCCTACTACATGTCCCCTAGTTCCTATGTTCCCTCACTCCTAATACTTCATACATCTATTGTTATGTTTTCTACTTTGTTTCTCTTTCCCTAAGTCCCATTGTACCTAGTTTCCACTCTCTTATATGCATGCTCTGACTTCCATCAATCTCCTACTCATTTTCTGCCCAGTTTCTTTGTATGCTGTACCTTCACACTGCTGCCCCAGTCCTTCTGGACGAAAGCTGGTAACCTACGTTCATTACTGTCTCAGCTCTATGAGAGGTTTGTATTGTGGGATTCAATTTGTCAAGATTTTACATCAATCTCACTTTTAAATGGATGTGATAATAATGTCCGCCTTGCCTCCAAAGGTGATATATGATTTCTGTGTGAAATGATTTATCCTGCGTTAACAGAATACAGTTTGTGTTGTACAATACCGAAGAGTCGTTAAAATTGTGGGAAATGTTGCATAACAAATAGAGGGAACAATGTTATTGCCTTTTAAGTTCATACAGCTTTGGGATATTCGAGGTTTTGCTTGAAGACAGGAAACCTCAAGCACTTCAAATACTCTACAGGGTCCCTCAGTTATGTTTATTACCAAATACTATTTTCTTCAGCAATCTGCAACCAACGTGGCTGATTAAATTTAAATAATTTTAATGCATCTATTACAGTTCTTTAGATAAGATAAACCTTTATAAGTCCCACAAGTGAGAAATTTGCCTTGCTATGGCGGAACATGGACAGAACAGAGGTAAGAGGAGGGTGGAGGTAGCTCGGTGGGTAGGATACTCACCTCAAGAGGTTGTGGGTTCGAATCCTACCTTCAGCAGACCACCGCTGGGTTCCTGAGCAAGACCCTTAACCCCCAGTTTCTCCAGGGAGAGACTGCCCCCTGTAGGTAGGGAATGGAAGTCGCTTTGGATAAAAGCGTCTGATAAATGCTGTAAATGTAAGAGCAGCAAAAACAATAGAATAAAAGCTATACAGCACAAGACTATAGAACAAAGAGTACACTAACCTATTTACATGAGAACTATGAGTCTTAGCAAACTGAGCGACTTCTTCATATTTAAATGGACCGAATTGCTAAGACCATTCCAGTATTTGCCTACAGTCCAGTGGGCATTTTAATTTCTCTTATACTGTATAATAATGCAATCTGTTGTTTGATTTTCCCATCTTTGTCTTCCCACCAGATGCTCCAGTCAGTGTTGCCTTGTTTGACTACACACATGCTTTGTTATTATAATAATTTATCACAGCCGCTCTGCATTATTATGGTGATTAATGTGACAGCAGTGGGCATTACACCATTTTCATTACTAACAGGTGAGCTCAGGACTAGTGTTGCCGTGCCGCACTACTCACTGCTATGCTCTGTAGCAACTGTTTTGCAGCTTGTTTGGCTGCAGTCTGGATATGTTCCTCAGCCTTGATCAGTCAGGAAGCAAGGGAAGGCAGCATATGGGATGAAGCCTCGTTCCGCCCCTGCACTCATGGATGGAGAGAAGAGACAGACGGTGGGAGGCAGGATATTGTTCAAGATGGCCAGAATGTGTGCAGAGAAATCAGTTTGCACTGCATGATGATTTAGAAATTAAGTTATTTCATAATTAATACTATACTTAAGTTGTTTTGTACTTCCTAACTTCAGTGGAATCTCAGCTAAACTTTAGCAACAGAGAAAATAGGGATGCTGAGGACTGGGTAAGATGGAAAAAGGGAATCACAGAAACGCATGGAAAGCAGGGAATTTAAAATGAACTTGTGATCATATAAATAAGGGAAATATGGGAAACACATGGCTATATTGGATCTGGGAGATAGCCCTAACACAAACTCTATGGGAACTTATAGCCAACACACCATTTAACCCATTTACCAAGTGAAGCAGGGCTTACCGCGAACGAGGGGCCCCCGGGGAGCAGTGCGTGCGGACGGTACCTTGCCCGAGGGCACCTCTGTGATGACACTGGCTGTCCTGGGATTCAAACCTACAACCTTCTGATCACAGGGGTCACTCCCTAACCACCAGACCACGAGCTGCTACTTCCAAGAGGACAGTATAATGGCAATGGATGTAAAATGGATGTGAGAAGGAGATTATTGTTGAAAGAAAAACTGGCAGCAATGTCTGACCATCTGATCTGTAGAAGATCCATATTCCAGATTCCATACAGAGCAGGAGAAATGTAGATGTTTCTGCATGTCATTCTCTCCTTCTCCAACACGCTACACTTAACTGAGGCTGCACATATTCACCATTAAAATGATCCAGTCTCTCTTTCTCTCTCTCTCTCTCTCTCACTCTCTTTCTCTCTCTCTTTCTCTCTCTGTCTGTCTCTCTCTCTCTCTCACTCACTCTCTTTCTCTCTCTCTTTCTCTCTCTGTCTGTCTCTCTCTCTCTCTCACTCACTCTCTTTCTCTCTCTCTCTCTCTCTCTCTCT
>JBBPDH010215645.1:0-13368 GCA_037974565.1 Clupeocharax schoutedeni
TTTTTGAAAGCATTATTTTTTGCTTACTGGTTAAAAAAAGACTTGGTTAGTATCGGATTTGTATCGGATCGGCAGATGTCCAAATTTAGAATATCGGTATCGGACATAAAAAAGTGGTATCGGGACATCCCTACTTAGCAATGCCCTGTGTGTATCCCTCCACAAGGACTGAGTATAGTTTTAGGACCAAAAGCATCACAAATCTCTGGTAGAACAATATCCCAGGCATCAGGTGATGTCAAGGGAGCTTTTAGCTTCACCACCACTGTGAACAGACTCACTCTGGACATTCTGTTTACATCTTAAACGCTTAATTATGGGTTAATTTTGTAGAATTGTGGAAGTGTATAATCTTCTCTTTGAGATGAGCCACTATGGAACTGATGGGCAAGGAGAGTGAGTGGACACATCTTTCAGCTTCCTGCACCTTAATGGTACTGTGCAAAAGTCTTGAGTCCCTCTTGTCTGCATGTTTAACTTTGAATGAACTGCAGTTTAAAGGGTTAATGACTGTTCTTGTTGATCTGTACTGTTGTCTGTTTACTTGTGTGGTGATTTACCCAAATCACTATGTCAGTACGGCTGTGCTCTCGCACTGTCGGCTTCTGCTTTCTTCTGGCAGGAGCTTTCTGTGGGCTAGAGATGATGAATGAGGAAAGGAAAAGACACATTACTGCACTAACACACTCTTTTTCTTTCATTCTCTCTCCCCCCTCCCCTCTTTCTCTCTTTCTATTTCTTCCTCCACATTCCACGATCTCGCCCCCTTCTTTCTCTTTCCCTGCCTCTGCCGCCTCATTTCATGATCTCTTTATTTTTTTCTTTCTCTTCTTCTTCTTCTCTTTCTCTCATTTTTCTTCTCCCTCCAGATTTTTCTTACTCTCTCTTGCTCCCACCTGATTCCTCACTCTCTTTCTCTCTCCCCTTTTCTTTCTCCCTCTCTCTCTTTCTCTCCATGCTCCTCTCTCTCTCTCTCACTCCTCGATCTCTCTATCTCTCTCCCTTCTCTCTCTCTCTCTCTCTCTCTCTCTCTCTCTCCCTCCTCGATCACTCTCTCTCCCTCTCGCTCCTCCTCGATCTCTCTCTCTCTCTCTCTCTCCCTTCACCATAACTCACTCCATTAGGTGTGTTTTTTTTAGAAATATTTTCAAATCCTCTTCTCCCTTTCCTCCTCCTCCTCTCTCAAGGAATCACGACTGCTCTTTTTCTGTTTTCCTCCTTTTCTCCCACACTGTACATTATTCTCTTTTTTCTTCTCCTCTGATTAATGCGCTTTATCTCACATTTATCCCAGTGCGCCCCTCTTGCATCTGAAACTTTAACTCTGATTAAAACACTGCTTTTCTGAGAGTGTGGGATTTTCTTGCTCTCTTACACACACATACACAGACACACACATCTTCTATTCTGATATCTTCTATTTTTCTGTTCTGATCCAGCCACCCACAGACATACACAGACATACAAGCATGTACACACTACCACATTTTTTTTACTTCTCTCCAAAAATACATAGTACAGTGGAAAAGTCTTGAACTCTTTCATTTCTTTAAATTTTGCTGTGAAGTCTTATCTTTGGCATACTGAATAGATCAAATAAAACAGATGGGAACAAATGTTTTATTGTGGCTGCAAAGTGCCTAAAGATCCAATGAGCCTAGCTAAAGGAGTTCCAACCACTCAGCATTCAGCACCACCAGTATTGTCACGGACAACGGGGGGATACTGCATCCATGATTTACCTCGTGGCAAGGAGCAGACTGGAGACCAGAGTTCCATGCTGTGGTTGTACATTAATTAAACAAAAGGTGAAAACAAAACCTGGCACTAGGGCCGCAAGAAACAGGTACAAGAAATGAGAATCAGACAGGGCATAAATGAAGTAAAGTGAAGCGATGGACAGATAACGGGGAATACACAAAACAGAACTTAAATACTGACAGAAATCAAAGAAACAAACACAAACAGGTGAAAAACCAAAACACGTGATACATGAACAGAACTGAAAGCCAAAATAAAAGACCTCAAAACACTAACAAAACAGGATCATAACCAACAGAAAAGCAGTGGCCTCTAGTGGCCACAGAGCGACCCGTAACAAGTATACTGATCACCGCCTGATCTTCTGGAATCATCTGCACCTGTTTCTTTACAGGCCTTAAGAAAGACTGAATGATTCATATGTAGGTCACTGTGTGTCTTAACAAACAAAAGCATTCCTCTGAAACTGGTCAGGTTCATGGACTGGACTGAAAATGAGTGTCTTTGAAAGTCAAGGCATGGTTCAAGACAATTACACAGGACTGTATGTTTTTCCATGTGTGTCTTTGGGAGAATGTAATCTAACAGATTGTGTTGAAACGTTCCATGCACACACACCAAACCCTGCTTGCTCTCTACCGCTGGACAGAAGTTATGCAAATGAGCTGAGCAGCGACCAATCAGATTGTTTGAATTTGTAATCGATTGTATTCCATGCTGAGATTCAACACTCAAATGCCCACCGAGAGGGAGAAGCGGAGGATAATATGAAATAATATATTCAAAACATGGGACTTAGATTGATCAATAATTGCATGTAACATTAGTATTAGGCCACTTTGAGTCTCAGAACTGACCTTCAGCCCTCCTACACATACCCACTGGCCTCCAACAGCTTGTGCTTTATGTGCAAAATGTGTGTATGAGTTGAAGAACTGAGTGAAGCTTTTCTTTGTTCATGATCAGGAGCACTTTCTGCTGCTCTTATCTTTGTACTGTTCATTTTCTTTTCCACTTGTGGGACTAATAAAGATTTATCTTATCTTATCTTATCTAACACAAAGTGAATGTGCACTAGAGACAGACCTCATATCTCTCTTCTTATTTCTGGCTAAGAAATGTGTTATTCAAATTGTACATTATTGACAAACATGTAGTTACTTTAGTTTTATGTATTTCAAATGCTTTCTTGTATTAAAAGTGTGAAAAAGCAGTCGTTTTTTTTTTTATTATTATTCTGAGGGTGGGGCCCAAACCTCCTGGGTGTAGTGTGTGTAGTGTATTCCATTTTTAAACTGTCATTCATATTATTGTATAATAGTATTGTTACTAAATCTCCTTTCATACTTTTCATACAGACGTATTTTAACTCCTCTCACTCTCTCTCTCTGCAGGTTCCCTCTCCCTGAGTGTGTTCCTGGTTTCGGTCAGTTTAACGGTGTGCATCGTGTGGCTGGTGGCGTTGTGTGGCGTCTGTGGGTGGTGCCAGCGCAGACTTGTGAGTGATGTCCATTATTTTCCAATTATTTTAATGATTTAATGACACATTATAGTGAGTCGGAATAAATTTCACATCACTCATAAAATGTCAGGTTGAAGGTCCAACCACACACAAAGATTCAGTTTATTAAAATGTTCTAAACACTTTTTATGTTTATAATCTTTACAGATTGTTTAAATCAAGCATTCATCTTTCTGCAAAACTGTTGTTCACATTTTTTGAAGGCTTTTTCACACAGTAAAGCAGTTACCGAAGGACTTTTATTTTGGTGTGCATTAAGAAAGTGTGAACAAAGTATAGTATTGTGGCGAGCTGGAGGAGCCACGTGAACTGTGCATGGGTGGGTGCGTGCGTGCGTGTGTGTGTGTGTGTGTGTGAAGACTAATTGGGGTCATGTTGGGGTTGATGGGCTACACCTGCCCATCACCATGACAACTGGCGGGTTTTTGGGGAACTGTAAGGGAGGGGCTGAGGAGGCTAGCTCCTGAGTCGAGGGTTTTACTCTAGAGAGGGCAGACGTGTTTTCTGTGTGCTTGTGACAATAAAGCTTCTAAAAATGCAAAAACCAGCCTTGGCGTCTCCCTTCTCCACCGGTCGCCACATTGGTGTCGGGAAGTGGGATGAAGGTACACTTCGGAGAAAGGTGCATGCGAGGCTGGAGCCGGCGAAAGAGCTGTGGCGCCCAGATGGAGCTAGTGATGCGCAGCAGAGAGCAGGCCACTTCTGCACACCAAGGCGGGACCAGGCAGAGCAGAGAGACCAGGGGGGAGAGAAGGAAAGCCCCCGAAAGACAGTCAAGCAGCCGAAGTTCAGCGAGAAGGAACCGTTGGAGCCCTGCTTGGCGCAGGTGCAGCTGGCGGCCAAGCACAATGGCTGGCAGCCTTTGGAGGCAGCTGTTCACCTTGCAATGGCTCTGGAGGGAGAGGCACTCAAGGTGTTGGTCGATAGACCGCTGGAGGAGTGTGGGGACTTCGAGTAGCTGGTGACAGCCCTGAGTCAGCGCTTTGGCGAGCCAGCAAAGGAGGAGAGGGCTCGCGTCCGTTTTGGAGAGAGGCGGCGTCAGGCTGGCGTGACGTGGTGGGCGCTTGCTGGAGACCTCCAGAGCTACGCTCGCCGGGCCTGTCCGAGCTTTCCAGCCGCCGCCCAAGAAAAACTAGTACTGCACGCACACTCCCCCCTCAGCCTACAGCAGCATGTGTGCCTCCAAGCACCGAGCACCCTGCTGCAGGCCCTGGAGGAGACAGAGCACGCAGAAATCATCCTGGGTAGCCGGCCCAGAGTCTCTTCCCCTCGGAGGGTCGCAGCTAGCAAGGCCAAGCCGGGAGAAGCCCCCAAGCAAGCCGCAGAACACTGCATGACAAGTGAGAAACCGCAGGAAGTGAGACTGTGCTTCCGCTGTGGCCGAGCGGGGCACATCGCCCGACAATGCAGTGAGCCACCAACTAGAGAGAAAACCCAAAAGCCGCCGGGAAACGCTCACCGCGTGGAGCAAAGAGGGCTGCCCCGTCCGCCTCTCCCCAAGCCCCTCTAAAAAGAAACAAGCTGCGCATGGGACTGTTAGGAGACACAGAAGGTCTCCGTGTCGAGTGTGCTGTTGATGGGGTCCGCTGCAGAGCATTGATCGATACTGGCTCCACCATCACCATAGTCCGCCTGGGGGTCCTGTCAAAAACACAGCACCCGAGCCTGCCCGGCTGGGAAACAATGACCGTGCCGCTTTCGACGGTGACAGGCGATTAAGCCGTGATGAGAGGCTTCTAAAAACGAGCCCGGACCTAAATAAGTAGTTCTTGGTAGACACCGATGCGAGCGATGGAAAAAGGAGTCCAAAGTTAGACGCACACTGGCGCGGGCCAGGGGAAGTGCTGCAGCATGTTGGAGAGGTGGTATATAGGGTGCAGGTGGAGGGCTGCCGGAAAGCGGTGGTGGTCCACCGGGACCGTTTGGCCCCATACCACCTCAAGGACTGTGGGGAACATGACTTTGGTGAGGGCTCTGGGGATGCGGACAATGGGGGTGCCTCAGAGTCTCCGAAGGGTCCAGGGAGGGCCCAGAGAGCGCGCAGACCTCCAGCTCGCCTCCGAGACTTTGTGGTGGACGCAGTAGTGGCTGAGGACGACTCACAGCTTGGCGGAGGGCTGTGTGGCGAGCTGGAGGAGCCACGTGAACTGTGCATGGGTGGGTGTGTGTGTGTGTGTGTGTGAGGACTAATTGGGGTCATGTTGGGGATGATGGGACAACTGGTGGGTTTTTGGGGAACTGTAAGGGAGGGGCTGAGGAGGCTGGCTCCTCAGTCAAGGGTTTTATTCGAGAGAGAGCAGACTGTTTTCTGAGCTTCTAAAAATGCAAGAATCAGCCTTGGCGTCTCCCTTCTCCACCGGTCGCCACAGTATAATAATAATAGTAATAATAAGTTCAAGGATAATCTATGCAGATTACTTTGTTTGTTTTTTAATATTAATGTGTATCAGGTTAGCGTGTTCACTCTGTGATCAGAAAGTCATGGATTTGATTGCTAAGCACCTCAGGTGCTCAACTGCTCAACTGCTCCCCAGGTGCTGTGTTCCTCCCTGGCTGCTGCCTCACTTGGTGAATGGGTTAAATGCAGAGGAAGAATTTCATGCTGTATGCTGTGGCGTGTTCACGTATGACATGGTCACTTTCATTTTCACTTCATCATGCAATATGAATGTAAAATATTCAATATAATTTTTTTAGTAGAGTGTGCTTCCTCACATTTCATGCAATAAACCCTGTGGCATCATAAACTGTTTATACAGTATATGTTTATTAAGCCCATAGTTATCATTCATTAAAAGTGTTTCTATTGAAGTGGCCAGGTAGTGGACCGCAAGGTGGTTGTTTCTAATAAAGCAGCCAGTGAGTGCACTTTCAGCTTGTGTGTAATAATCGCTCCCTTAACCATCTACTAAAGTGAAAATTCACATGCAAACAATGCGTTTTGGATATTTAGCTTTTCTGCATGAGCTCAGTGAGCCTAAATAAGGGCTGCAAGCAGAGAAAGCTTGTAATTGCAGACAAAACCAAAAAGAGCAGTAATTGGCCTGAATGGCTGATGTATATATAAATAGTGACTGACGAAGAGCAAATCTGTGATTAATAGGCAGTTAATAAATATAACCCATGAATGGAATTAATCACTTCAATTTAGTATAATTGAATTAGCTCTTTTTTTCTCATTTAATGATTCATCCATTACTCAAATTAATTAGCCTTGCCCATTTATGAATATGCTAAGCTATTTATGTTGCGGTATTGGCAGCGTCCAGGTCTTGCTTTTGTTTGGGGTTTTTTTCACCATGAATGCCCACTTTTAATTAATGAACATTAATGAAGCAAATGGGGAAAACTGTCATTGGAGACAGAGATTTAAAGAGGAGAGGAGCAGAAGGGTGGACTGTGGGGTGGCTTTAAAAGCGCCCAGGCTTTAATTACACTCAGTAATGGGCTCCAGTCTGTATCTACACCCTGTGGACACCTAGTGTCTTGCTCTTATTACAGAGTGGGATTACCTCTCGCTCTCGATTACTTTGCATCCCTTTATTCCCCTATTTTTTGCACCCACTGCCGTGGACCGGGATCTCCTGATGCAACCAATTCTCCTTTATTAGTTCCATAATCACACCACACTGGGTCCTGGCCTAGTTTTCCAAATGCATCAAAGCACAACAACAGTTTTCAGATCAATAGGAAACTTTTTCTAGCAGTAAAGCACCAAAAAATCTAAATAAGCATCTAATAAACAACTCACTGGCCACTTTACTAGAACCTCATGATTCCACTTTCTGGCCAGTTTACTAGAAACACCTTGTGCTTTGGCTTGCTTTGTGTAGGATTGAAGTAGATAACTGAGTGTAAATAAAACCCAGTTAACTATGAACAGTTTAGGATGTGCTTCTATTGACTTTACATTTAACAGTGATTAATAATGTTTAATTACAGTTGTTATTAAGTGTAATTTATTACGTAAATGTTGAAATGTTTACGTATGTTTTCATACATTTGATTTTTTTACCTGAAATTCTCTTATGATGTTGGTCGGTGACCCAAAACATAATTCAATTTTGAAAGATTATTTCCCGACCTCTCTTCAACCCTCAGAATTAAAAAACAGGCTGTTTTTGTTACTACTGTGCTTATATGTGACCTGATCTAGCAAAATGAGTCACAGCAACCCAAAATTCAAAAATGAGGTTTTGGGAATATTTAAAAATATGAGAAAATAAGCTTTAAAATTATTTTTTTGGTCAAAGCTGTATCTTAAACGATTGTCAAGTTACAATCGCTTGAATTATGGTAGAACAGCACTATTTTCCAAATGAAAAACCGAATTATCCTCATCCACACCTATATGTCTGTTTTTTGTTGATATCTTTAACAATCCATAGCATTCAAAGAGATGCACCCAGTATTCAACAACACATTTTTACTACAGGCATTTAGATACTTAGAAAAATACATTAAATCAGACTGAAGAAACATCACTAGAGCCAAAGAACTCATTGACCCACTGGATTCAGTCTTGCTGGCCAGCAGCAGAGTGCAAACTGGAGACATTTACATTTATGGCATTTATCAGACGCTTTTATTCAAAGCGACTTCCATTCCTTAACTACAGTGCACAGTCTCCCTGGAGCAACTTGGGGTTAAGGGTCTTGCTCAGCGACCCAGTGGTGGTGCTGAAGGTAGGCTTCAAACCCATGACCTCTTGGTCTGGAGGCAAGTATCCTACCCACTGAGCTACTGCCACCCCACTGAGACATCCACTGAGTTTAAGCTTTAGCTATTTTACCTTATTTTGACAATGACATTATACCAAACAGCAGTAACACAACACGACACACTTAACAACTTTGATGATGTTGACCCCACATACAAATGTTAAACCCGATCTTTGTGAGGAGATATATTCTGAAAAAAACACTAGCATTAGGCTACACAGAACACTGATAATCTGTTGAGCGGTAGGCGACACAAGGCTGTGAACAAGGCTTCCTATTGGAAACTGAAAAGGTTTCATGTATATGATTTAAGTATTTTGATTTGAGGGCTACAACTCAGATTAAATTGGCATTTAAGTACATTTTCACAATTATTTCTATGATGAAACTTTGAGAGATTAATTTTGAAGACGCACTATCACACCATATGAGTTTGTTACGTAAGTATGTGTGTGTGTGTGTGTGTGTGTGCGTGCGTGCGCCTGTAGGTCTAACTATGAGTCTGTGCAGTAGGACTCTAATGATTCATACGTTTTTTCCACACTCCACCACACGCCCCGTCAGTGTGGATATTCCCTGACAGCATAACATGGAGTTTAGGCTAAAATAAACACACCCTCTGTCTGGTTGAGCTCTGATTAGGGAAGAACATGACGAGGCATGCTGGGAAACCCAAGAGAGCTCGGAAACGTCCGAGGGGGGAAAACTAAAACATAAAAGCTCCCCCACGTCCAGGGAAAGAGCCTTCAACATCTGTCTTCACTTGTTAACACTCAACTCAGCTGAGGACTCAACTCAAACGCTTTAAACAGTTGCTATGGCGCTTGGAGTCATCCGCAGTTTAATTAGCTTTTTAACCTTTTGCAACAGCCTTATATAACATGATTGTGTATTTATGATCTTCTACTTAACCCTTAGAAGAATATCAGTAAAATCTCATTTCAACAAATAAAACAGAAACAGAGCTTTATGCAGATAGCAAGCAGTTTGAATTTCACTTGGCAACAATTAGCAGGGCAAAAATCATCAAACCCTCCTCAAAGCATGTGTAATTGTTCAGTAATATCTAATAAACTCACTTATGTGGTTTCTGACGCTGTACGACTCACTGTAATCTATAAACATGGACTGAACATTTTGAAGACAAAATTACTAAGATAGCTGCTTCTAAGCTGTAGTGTTTGGTAGCATTTGCAGCTAAAGCTAATGACCATATAGCCTGTGGTTTACAGTTCCATTTTAAGATCTTAAATTGGGGCTGAGATTAGAGGAAGACTCTTTCTCAGGAGCTGAATTTAAGAACTGTGAGAAAATTGTCAGAGTCTCATATTGAGGTTAAACTAAGCTCAGTTCAGTTTAAGAGAAACAAGCTTTCGTTTCCTCTAAGGAGCTATGCTGCCTCCCGAACGGCTGCCCTCCAGTGGTAAACCATTGTCATACTGTGCTCCAACCATATATGCACCATCTTTACAATAGATTTTCATCTACAATACCTGACGTATACAAATAACAACCTTGTTAGAAGTTTTGGCATGTTTATTCTCATGCATGGAGTTACTGTCTATCCAGTACAAAGGACATAGACGTCAGCTTCGGATGCTATTATATTCAACACAGACACTGTCTCTGCCCAGCGCATGTCGCCAAATTCGTCACTGGTTTTGGACGAGACCTCGTCAAAACAGTGGTTGGTGGGGCAACTTTGAAATTGAGCTTGTGCTTCCACAAGAAGCACCAATTAGTCACTAATGCTATACGGTTTAAGGTTATATCGCCACCTGCTGCCTTGGCATGCTTTTGACAACGTTTTTTGCGATTGCGTGTGGATGGTGAAATTTTTGAAAAGACATGATTTTTAAATGAAATCAAAATGGAAAACCTCAGTTTTCAGAAATACCTGTGTACATGTTGACATGGCCGTAGAGGTCACAGGTCACGAAGACTAGAAAATAACTCAGAATGCAATACATTCATTCAAAAATGCCAAAAAAGCATCAGCAAAATGCTGGACTGTGTAAACAGAACTGTGCACATTTCTGAGTGGCCTTTTATTGTGGGCAGTCTAAGGAACCTGTGCAATATACATGCTGTCTAATCAGCACCTTGATACGCCACAACTGTGAGGTGGGATTGATTATATTGACAAAGAAGAAGTTGCTCACTTACACAGATTTAGACAGATTTGTGAACAGTATTTGAGAGTAATGGGTCTTTTATGTATGTAGAAAATGTTTCTGATCTTTGAGTTCAGCTCATGGAAAATGGGAGCAAAATCAAAAGTGTTGCGTTTATATTTTTGTTCAGTATATCTGTTCAAGTATGTCTTCATCCTGTCTTTCCGTTTTGCTGTATTGTGTCCTCCTTCTCACTTTTCCAAATATTTTTATTTTGCCCTTGTCCTTTCTTTCACATTATCCTATCCTTTTCTTTACCTTCACAGCCCTTCTCTCAGGCCTTCTCTCTCCTGTGATGTGACATCCGCCACAGTTACTTTATAAATAAAGCTTTATAAATAAACTTTCAATGATTAAAAAAATAGGGGTTTCAGGTGATGTTTCAAACTGCTGGCTGGATAATTTGGGGGATGAAGCTGATGAGTTTTAAAAGTTGCCCCCTAATATAATGGTTCTAGTCCCCATGCATACTCCGATGATCCAAAAATTCCTCATTGCATGACACATAGATAACAATACTCCTATCAACTAAAAACGGTCTGTTTTTAAACGTAAACTCTTCATTCACTGGTCCAAGCAGCATGTTCTCATCTTCGTTTTACAGAGAACATGTGGCCAGAATGGGGCAGGTGCTCAAAGTCACGTAGTACGATTAACAATGATTTTAACATGTAATTTTCCTGTGATTAATTAACACATTCATTTGATACCCCTAAGAAAATACAAGACCTTCAGACTGTTACACTCACCTCCTGTTTCCAATATAGATCCCACAGCTATGTAATGGGAGGAGCTGAACAGGGTCAACAGAAAAGTATGGCTAAGGAGATGAGGAAGTAGGGAAAGAGAAAAAAGAGTATAGGAGTAGATGAGGATCATTCGGAGCCTCCTTAACGCTTTATTGACGGGAGGAAGACAGGACCTGACCCATCTGGGAACAGTGTGGTTTCATTACCCCCACCAGAGACAGCATCTGTGCCTCTCTCTCTCTCTCCCTCCCTTGCTACCTCTCTCTCTCTTTCTCACGTCTTCTACTGATCCCTCCCTCTCATGTCTTCTACTAACCGTCTTTCTCTCCCTCTCTCTCCCCCTCTCTCTCTTTATCCCTCTCTCTGTGTCTCTCCATTTCTCTGTCTCTCTCTCCCTCTCTCTCTCTCATCTTCTACTAACCTTCTCCCTCGTTCTTTCTCTCTCTGCCTCCCTCTCTTTTTTTCCTCTCTCCCATCTTCTCACTTTCTCCCCTCCTTTCTCTCTCTCCCCACTTTCTCGTTTTCTTTCACCATTTTCCAAAATTTTTCTCTATAACCCTTCTTTCTTATTCTTCCTCTGTCTCTTTTCCTTTCTCACTTCCCCTGTCTTTCTGTCCATCTTCTCCCCAACTTCTATCTCTCTCTTTTCATTCTGCCCTTTCCTCTTTCTCGCTTTCTTTTCCTGTTTCTGCCCCTTTTCTCTAAGTTTTTCTAGTCATTCTCTCCACCCATTCTTTCTCCTTCTTTCTGCCACTCCCTGTGTCTCATGCTCTCTCTTTCCCTTTCATACTTTTCTTTTCTCTCACTCCCTCCTCTCTCTCTCTCTCTCTCTCTCTGACGTTGAAACTCCCCGCCCTCTCCCGACATTCTCGCATAATTTGTAAATTCTGTTTGAAACCCACTCACCCTGTCGTTCTCTCGTCTCTTTCCCTCCTACACTCGCTCTTCTAAATTTTCCTCCCTCTCTTTCCCAGACTCCTCTGCACTCTTTCGCTCTCCTGCTGAGCTTCATGTCATTTTTTTGTGCCCTCCTCTCTCCTCTCTGCCTCCTGCGCTTCCTCTCTGACTGCTGAACATTTTATGATGGTGTTTAATCATGGATAAGATGCGTTGATCGCGAACTGCACGCCTGTCACAAATCCAGTCTAACTCTCTCTGAAAGCACTGAAGTGTGTGTGTATGTGTGTGTGTATGGGTGTGTGTCTGTGCGTGTGTGAAATTTAAATTTTTTGTTTGAAATGATGTGAAATATGATTTTTTTCATCCATGATGATAAATGTGATACAGACTTTTACAGCAATCCACGGGCGGATCCAGAATCTTGAATTCTAAAATCTGTTTGGCCCCTGAAGTGCCCTTGTCCTGTTTTGAGATTTTATTGGCTGGCTGGATTTTAATATGGTATATTTCCAATAAAGTGGCCAGTGAGTGTTAGCGAGTGCTCAGAAAAAACAATTCAAGCAGGACTGGTGAGTGAAATGATCTGTATGGACTGATTGTGAATGAAGCCACAGGTTTCATATTAACAACAGAAAGAGCATTGTCATTCAAAAGAAATGATTCATTTTTTGTAAGATGGAGAAACATTTTAAACGATTTCTAAACTCTGGATATAGGCTAGTTCGTTAATAAGCGTAACTTATATTGAATAGGAACAATTATTACTTGACCCTGGGCCAAATAAAAAATAAAGCAAAACTCCATCCGTTTCAAAACATCACCTTTGATTGGTTTAGAAAGGTGTCATGGTGGTGGGTTTAAATTTAAAGCAGCAAATATATGTATATATATATACAAGGTGTCTTTAGAAAGACACCTATCATTGGTCGCAACTGAAGTATAGTGTATAGGGGGTGCTTCTAATAAAGTGGCCATTAACTGGAATCATGAGGGGTTTCCAATAATGTGGCGAATGAGTGGAAGCTTCCAAAAAAGAGACGTGAGGGTATGTGAAGGTTTTATGGAAGGTGTGAGGAAGCAGACAGTGTGCATAAATAAATGTACTCCTACTGTGTGATATCAAAGTAAATCTTCTGTCTGTACCTGCGTGTGTGTCGGAGGTGTGTGTTTCTCTCTGATAGACGGGTTGTTGCCGCGGAGTGATTGCGCGTTGGCAGGAGACACATTTAGCTGCTGGAAGCCGGCTGGGTGCTGCTGGATCGGCGCCAGAACTTGACTCGTTTCTCTTCCCCCGTTCGAATCATTTATCATCTTTTACACGGTTCCTGGCAGCTGATGGCTTTCTGAGCACTTTCTAATGAATCTCCACCTTCCAGAAAGCTTTCAGACTCTCCAGCCACCCCGGGACGAGGGGACAGGCCAGGCAAACAGGAAACGATGATGTTAGCCTTTCTATAATTGCCCCCTCAAACACACACACACACACACACACACACACACACACACACACACACACACACACACACACACACACACACACA
>JBBPDH010215704.1:0-13363 GCA_037974565.1 Clupeocharax schoutedeni
AGAGAGAGGGAGACAGAGAGAGGGAGAGAGAGAAAAAGCGAGAGAGAGATGTCTATATATATATAGATGTCCACATGTTGCTTCTAGAACTCAGTAGTCAGCACAATGGAACCAGTCGGCCTACATTGTTTCTGTAAAAACATATCATTGCATTTCCTTTTTTAAAAAATTGGGCTATTTGGGTGCCTGCTGACTTCTAGTGTATTTTCAGCAACAATAGTTTTGTAGCTACAGTGCTAACCTGAACAAGCAAATCTGGACACCAAACATGTCTTGGCTAAGTAAATATATCTGAGGTAAGGTGAAATATAATTTTCCAATAAAGCCAACTCATTTCAAATTGTTTAGAACAGTTTAAATATCAAAAACAAAATCAAATCTCGTTTTCAGAACTGAAAACTGTTTCACACCTGTGTTTTCTTATACCCCCAGTTCTATGGAAAACTTTGTATTATACTGACTTTTTAAAAACGTTAAACAGATTCTTCTCTTCACAGTCACTGTTTTTCTTACGACAGCTAAAACATGAGTCATAATGATTCGTATGTGTGTGTGTTACCTCTGATGATAGATGAGACATTGACACAGAATTCGCCCCCTTATAGTTGTCTTGTACTTGGAATGAAGCCGCATATACTTCTGAGAAAAGAAAAAAAAAACACAAAGAATTACAGTGACGACTGTACTCAAGACAGTCACTTGACCTGGGGCAAATTTCAAAACTCATATACATTTCACCACCTCATATGGAGAGAAAAAAAACACATAAAACGACCAAAGGCAAGTCATGAGAGTAAATCAACACTGTCATGATAAAGCTTCTTATCTCTGAAACAATAACTTTAAAGGAGAAAGAAAAAATGCATGTCAATATAACAAGACTTCTATGTCATTGTGAACCATTCATGTAGGTTCCTTCGTTATGAAATGTTAAAACGATGTATATCTGGCTTTTTACAATGCTGTTAAATAAATTAAAGGCTAAAAGTTGTGAGGTTTTCTTACATTCTTAACAGTGCATTCCTTCAAATATTAACTATTTGGAACCTACAATCGATTAAACTGTGCTCCCACTCACACTTATCATGTGACATCATAAAGTACAGACAGGACCTCCTTTGAAGTGTCCTGCGCGCTGACGCAGACTCACACAATAATCTGGGTAATAAAGCTGAAAAATAACAGCATTGATCCTCCACTTCAATTTCTTTGCAAACTGACAGGCAAAGTAAGATGCTCTGAACTGAGGCTGCACCCATCCTTCAAGGCTCGAGTGCAATGTTGGAGGTCTAAATCAATATATTATCAAACACTGTCGCTTCCCTCAGCAGGGGATTTCTGATGCAAACAGTAGTGACAACAAGGAGAGCACTCTATTATGATAGACAATGAAATGTGAAAGATAATAGGTGCCCAATGCTGCACTTATCAATGCTCATTTAAGACACCAGTGATGGACGCGGTTCCAGCTCCAGGCGTACAATCACTTTTTAATTGAGTGCACTGTTTTGGAACCATTTTTATTGCGTCTTTCACTAAGCGGTTTAATGCCGAAGTCTTCCATTAAAGGGACATTTTCATTATGTCATTACTTTTGCCTTGGAATAAGGTGCTGATATTTGAGTGAGAGGAAAACGCAGTCATTCAGAAACATTTTAATATATTTTTTCGCCCTTAATCGTGTTGCTCTCTAATAAGCAAATGAAAGCTTTTCGTTGAAGGCTACAAAAAAGTAGATATTACTACAGTGTGTTTGGGCAACGATGCCACAAATGCTGGCAAAACCTGATTAGGAGCTTGGCTGAAATGATTTTATTAAATAAACCATGAAGTCAGTGTGTGGAACTGAGTCACCACCCAGAGGACAGCATGGTGAATTTCCCAATCGGTGAGTAAAGCAGGCTGAAAATAGGATGTCTTACAAGTACAGCTGTCAAAAACTACCTGAAGAGGAGTAAAGAATAGTATTGGGCAACAAATAAATAAATAATTGAAATAAATAATATGCTGAACATATCAGTATCGCGGTTTACTGCTACACATTTTGATTGTGAGGCCTTTCGTGATATTAAAAGGGCCCATATAATCACAAGAAAAAAAAAAGACTTTGTTTAAAAAAACAGTCTGTAAATATTGTCTCAAAAATATTTACCCCACCCACACAGTTCATTAATGAAATCTAAGCTACAAAAACAGCCCATTTTCAAATTATAGTGTTTTTGATGTCACAAAACCACCACATATAAATGTATCTCCCTATTCACAAACACATGAAGACCAGTTCATCAGAACGGCCAGTACTGAAGGAGCTGAACTATTAAAACAGAACACAAAAAGGGAATAGGGAACTAAATGTGAAAGACTAAACAATTTTTTTAAAAAAATGGTTTAATTTGAAAAGGCCATTAGTATTTTCATTATTTTTTTATTAGGATTGCCATTGAAAATGCCATCAAAAGCTCCCTGACGTACAAGTAACTAGTTATGACACAACTCTGCCCCGCAGGGGAGGGGGGAGAGAGAGACAGACAGAGAGAGAGAGAGAGAGAGAGAGAGAGAGAGAGAGAGAAGAGAGACGGGGGAAAGAAATTAAAGACAGAGGGAGGAAAATGAGATTCCCCATATGTTAAGTCAGTGACGAAATTAGAATACGTGATTTCCTCTTACTTCTGCACGTCTTTTCTTAACTGCATCACCCCAAACTCTCACAAGATTTTGAAGAATGAATGAATAGTATCAGCTGGTGTGTTGAGCCTTAAAATGGTCTTAAGTTACATAAACATGGCAGTGCCTTCAACTAAGTCGAGTTAAATACACTACACAGAAGTAAAGAGAAAGTGGGAGAGAGGGAGATAGAATGAGCGAGAAAAAATAACACTGCAGTTTTTTTTAGGTTTATGAAAGTTTATAAAGTATGAATGAACAGTCTCAGCTGGTGTACATAGTTTTAAAGCACACTTAAGTCGCATAAACTTAACTAACCCTAGGAAAATATACCACAAACTGAAGGAAAGTGTTGTTTTTCAGAGGCAGAATGAGTGGCACTTACCTGAAAGTAAGTTTAAAAAAAAACGTTGTCTTCTAACGAAGCGACTGACGGCCAGAAAAAAGTCTTAAATGAAGAAGACAGTGAGCCAGACTGGATAACCGTTGGACTACATGTTTCAGTCTCACGGTCACACTTCAAACTCTGAAGCAGGGCTCCTCGCAGGTGACGCTTTATGTGGTCACGTGGTGCAGCCAGAGTACTCCTGATGTAAACAAAGAAGCATGTAAAAAAGCTGCTTTCAGTTTTGAAGCAATTTCGTTTTAGTAAAATTGTGTTTCCGCGTTTTCAAACGTCTTAGTTCTGCATGAGTGAAAGCCTGCTCAGAAAGCACAATCTGTCTTCTGTCATTCTAAGCCCCAAAAGCTCAACCCAGCTCTAGTTTACTAACGTATAGGTTTCTTATCGTATGTTTTTCACGCTTTTAACTTATTTTCAAGGGCCAACCAACTTTCAGACCTCCTAAGTGTGTTGATTTCCAAAAGGTCAGTTCCGGCACCCCCTAGTGGGAAAAGGAGAAACCACAGATTCAAATTCATGTTTATTTCTGTTGAGCATTGTCATACACAAAATGTCATTCATTTCCTGCTTTACAAGACCATAATAAAACAAAATAAATCAGGATAAAATAAGTTAAGAAATAAAAGAAAGAGTACATATAAAATCAATAAAAGAACACTGAAAGTGAGGTAGAAGTGCAGACATTTATAATTTATAATATGTAGAGATGTTCCGATACCATTTTTCCCCTCTCCATACTGATTCCGATACTTGGGTTCAGGGTATCGGCCTATACCGAGTACTGATCCGATACCTGGGTGTGTATCTGTATATACAGCTGTAGATACTACTAGCCCTGTATTAATTGACAGAATTGTTTTATGCTGTGCTTTAAATAATTTTTAAGTTTAAGCAACACAACACAACTTCCTGTGTTTGCATTCTGAGGAGTGAAGAAGAACTGATTTCCGATTTGCAGTGTTAAGCAAAGCTAGCGGGCATAACTAGGTAATGTTTAGGAAAATTATATCGGATCGGTATGTGGACTCAAATACTCGCCGATACCGATGCCAGATTTTTTGGTGTTATCGGCAGCATTTCCGATACTAGTATCGGTAACGGAACAACGCTAAAAATAAGGTGGAGGAGAATAGCACAGCTTTTAGCAGCTTTTTAAGCTACAGTCGGTGCAGATCTGATATTGATGGGCAGTTTGTTCCAGCAGTGAGATTCATAGTAACTAAACACCATTTCACCATGATTAATTTCAGATTGTCTCACCACTACCTGAGCAGCACCTGCAGATCGAAGAGAACCATATACTTCAGCCATACTAGAGGTATATTTATGGCCCAAATTGCTGTATGACTTGTACAAAATGAATAATGCTTTGAGTAATGCAATTCTGTACTGAATCTGTAGCCAATGCAAAGGCCTTATTCTGAATGAGCTGGAGCTGGCTAATTGTCTTTTGGGGAATCTCTGCGAAGAGAGCATTGCAATTGTCAATCCTGCAGGAAATGAAGGCAAAGTTTCTCTTAAATTGAGCAACTAATTCCAAACTGATTGTTGATCATCATGAATGAACACAGAAGTGGGTATGGGTGGGTACGAGCCAGTTGCTGGTTTTTGTTGTAGGTAGCCTAGTATTTTAAAAAAGTGATGCTTTGGCTCATTTCTCAAATGATGTTTAATATTTTCAAAACATTGCCACTCAGTTGGTGGCCTGGTGTTTAGGGAGTATAAGGGGCTACTTATACCAGACAGTTTATCTATCTAAATGACTTGATGTACTAGAAGACCTATAAGCAATGGCAGACAAGCCCTGTTCAAACACCCTCATGAAGGATTCAGCATTAAGTGGGATTTGAAACAGAAACCATTCTGTTCCCTGTCTGAGATACAGCCACTCCTTAATAGCTCACAGTTCTGTCAGGAAGAGGGTGTTGGTGACCTGTAGGCTGTACTGTGCATTTCATAAGCTGTAAAAAAGAAAGATATTCATTTGGGAATCAAAGTTGCTCACCCCAATGCTATGTTTGCCTGTAAAGCACCACCTGGTTTATATATTTTGTCTTGAGGCAAATGCATCTACAAAGTGCCCAAACGCCACATGTTGTGTTCTATTTTATCCCCTGAGATCCACTTAATGACTTGGCATTTGTGTGGATTTTCATACCAAAATCAGCTCCTTACAATTTTAATTTCCTGTTTAACCTCTTTAGCCATTAAATCTGATATACTGCACAATATATTGCATTGTTCTGACTAGCTGACCTGCATTATGTTTCATTCAAAAATCCATATTTCAAATCTCTTTATAACGTGTATATTACAGTGTGTAGACCGTGGCTAAACTGCCATTGATAGCAGAGTTGATAAATGTGTTGATTTTTGATGCATCACAAAAACAAGGGATTATAAATATAAAAATAATCTGGAGAGGGAGCAGTACACTTTTTATTCAACATATAAAACATTTTACATACATTTTTAACACATATTCCAAGAACACATTTGATACAGTATTGTAATTGTACTTGATTGTTTTAATAATTAAAATTGCTCATGAAGTGGCCATTGAGTTGTTTACTTCAAGTAGAAGTTTTACTGCTAATACACCTGTGTCTGTTTATTGAAAGGTAACTACTTCCACCGGAGAAAAAAAGTCATAGCAGGTTATTTTTGTTGCTTAATGTATCCTTGGACCCAAACACTGTCGCCATGTAAGCAGTAACTTCACAATGCAGCCAAGCAAACAAACAAGTATACAAATAGGGAAGGTGTAGAGCAGAGAACTAAATACCAGTTCCTGACTGGTCAATAGTGAAATATGAATAAGCTCCCATACAATCTCTGCTGCTTTCGTTGTTGATGCAGTGTTGCATTCTTCCATTCTTGCAACTTCAAATGGTTCATGGTAGATTGGATCAGTGGGAGGGACAGGAGTGGTGCTCTGCACATCACCACCAGCAGTTGCTCCTGACTCATATATACATTAACTTCCGCAAACTAAGTGGCTTGTTGAATCTTTTCACATCTTCTTATGTGGTGTCTTATTTTGTGCAACAAATTATGAAGAATATTGTCAATAAGTATCTGTTTTGATAACAATCTGTAAAATCTTAATAACATCCATCCCTATAAACAAACAAGCAAACGAAACCACAGAACTGAACTGACAAACATGCACATACAAACAGATTAGAGAAAAATATACAACTTGGAAAGTGTCAATCATCACATAGTACATTATCAAAGCACAAAAAAGAACAGCAACATCTTTATTTCCGCCATTCGTTGGTTAGGATTTAAGCATGATTTAACAACCAACTAAGACAAAAAATAATTCTCCCATTGCATAATAGTGTATTCTGTCTGAAGATTTACCTATAAATGTCACTGGACATGTGTGTGATTTAGAGAGATATTTCCACTTCATAAAACATGCCAAGCTTTTATCCACAGTGCAGCAGTGTTTCTGCAGCTTTTCCACTAAGCAGAACAGGACACTCTACACTCTATAACAGAATGTACAAGTCTTTCCACATCTGTTGTGCACAGCTGTTGAAAGTTTTTCTCTATTTTGGAGAGTATCGAGCAAACGGTGAATCCTCACTCATCTTGTTCTGAGAGAAGGAAAAGAGAAATCAGAAGCATGGAAAAAGCAGTTTGGTCCTACGATGACGGATAGGGGAAACACAATGGTATGCAACGTGTAAAGTTTTACTAAAGGGTGTGAGCTGAGCAAACAGAAACTCGCCATTGGTAAATCGTCAAGCCTTTCAAACTTCGGCTTCCTGCAAGTGGTGATGACTTTGGCTATAACAACTACAAGAATCAAGGCCAGGACTATAAAGAAAATGCACAGGACAGCCACGAGCCCCGGGTTCATTGCCAGGCTGTTTCCTTCCACACCACCTGAGGATATATGATGAGAAAGAGGGTGATTATACCACAGAACACATACAGCTTAATAATCTGTTATCAGTAATAATCAGCACTGCTGCCAGTATCAATTATATTAGAATCTGAGTCATCAGACCCACCAATGTAACTGTCATCCTTGTTTATACTAGTACAGTAAACTCCCACTTATCCCAGGGATTATGCTACAAGAGCACCAGCATATAGTGAAAAACCATAAGGTTGTGATATGGTAACAAAAATGCATAAAAAGGCCTATTTTCATAGTATAAACTCTGAATGTGGCCCCAAATATCCTCCCAAAAAACTTTAATTTAATTTTAAACTCATTAGCCTTAAATATATACTTGTATTCGTTCTGTACAGTTTATAGTGAATTCCCGCAATGCTAGAATGTAAATACTGATAGACTGTACTGTCTATAATATGCAGGTAATTTAATTTACAGTAATAGTGGTCAGTGGTGTCAAAAGGCAGCAGCCAATCAGCAGCAAGGAGAAATCCTCAGATTGGCTACTTTCAATCCTCTGGTCTTTGAGTACAGTGGTATTTCACAATCCCAAGACACTCTTACTTTGTGTTTCTTTCCACCAAACCAAAATAGTTATAGCTATTTTTAAATAGAAATATGGCTGAATTTACATCACAAAATTTGTAAATTATATATATATTTTTAATAATTTAGCACTAAAGTGCATGAAAAATGATATTTTGCCATGAAAAAGCAGTGATGTCCGGGCCTGGTGCTGGGCTGTTTATGTTTGGGCGGGTGCTTACAACCCAGCACGAGGACAAGGTGATTATTTCGTGCTTAATCAAATAATTACTGCCCAATAGAGCTGTCACTGTCAAATATATTAGTATTAGTGAATACTATTAGTATATTATATAAATATATTAGTAATCAAATATTATTCTTGATGATTAATAGATTTAATAGATAAGTAGTCACCATCTTTTAAATAAGTACACATGTAATCTTCTGATGAATCAGTTGGTCAGTTCAATCAATAGAGCTGTCACTGTTGATTATAAAATCAAGTAATCTGTGAATTAACTTTGAGGACTGAACAAACACAGAAGTCAATAGTGCTTTTACTATCAATTATATAACTGATTATTAGGAGAGTATTGATGCACTTAGCCCATGATTGTATTTGATTCAAAACACAGATTTTTCTTACTGCCAGTAAGAAAATGAAAGCCTTGGTAGAAACTCTTTAGTCCTAGTTAATACTTGTACCTGTGATAGGGGTTGTGGGCACATTTTTTGTTGAAACAGTTGTATCAGCTTGTTTAGTGGCTGACACTGCAGATGAAAAGGGATTGGTTGTCTTTAACCCGGTTGTTCCAGTGCTGTTATCTTTGACCGTTTTGGTAGTCTGAACAGTGATGGTGCTGGTGTTTTGATGAAAAGATGTGACAGTTGCTCTTGAATGGGTGGTTGACTCTGGCCTGTCTGGCTGAGGTGCTACAGTAATGGCATTATGTGTGGTGGCTGTGCTGGTCAAAGGAGCAGCAGAAGTATGAGTCGTTGCTTGAAAGGAGGGCTTTGTTGACCCAAGTGTTTCAGTCATGCCTCGTATTGTGGTCCCTGTTGTCACTGAAACAGAAGTGTTGGTGGTCGACTCACTGGTCACTTTAGACCCGTGATTTGTGCCAGCTGAGGGGGTCATTGCTGCAAAAGACAACAGGTAAAAAAAAACCTTTACTACAGCAGGCCTGCTGACATGACTGTACTTTATCAATATTACGGCCCAGTGGTGTAATGTGCTTATTCGTTCCAGCCAGTTAACGTAACCTAATCCCCACAGTGGCAAGTACTTCAAAAAAGCTTTCAGTTTGTTTTTAGAGGCAGTTTTAACACCTCAAACCACAGGTATAGACCAAACTAGGCCACAGTAAGAAATGTAGCACGTGGAAACACTTGTCTGCTAACTTGGCAAGTCTTTTGCATGTCTTTTGCATTTTGACATGGGTTCCTCAGCAGTTTGTGGCATGAAAGCAACAGAGCAGCCAAACTAATTGGGGAAAAAAATACCAGGCTTACCTGATGATGCTCTTGAAGCAATAATCAAAATTATAACTGCGTGCAGAAATTTCGCCATGCTGCCGAATACAAGATGTCTACCTAGAGCAGCAGTGAAGCAGCACGGAGGCTGATAAGACCCTGCAACGGAGGTGAGAACCACATCCTCAGCAGGATGTGGCCATATAGCAGAGGTGTGGTTTTCACTCCAGGAACTTATCAGCAATATCGGACTCTGGTTAGTCACTGCTTGCGTCAACAATGTCGTGCAAAGAAACACATCAAAACGTTTAACATCAAAGAGGTTTATTTCTGAAATAAATGTACAATTTATGCTCAGATTTGCCAACACTTCCATTATTACTTAAATGCAAATAATTAAAATGGAAAAAACTGACAGAATAAAACTGCTGTTTCACCACTAATAGAATCACACACTGAAAACAACTGCTCCTAGTAAATCAGTTGTACAAGCAGCACACAAACTTCTAGCAGTTTAAACAGTGTGCCCACACACAGCATGTTCCAGTAGAAGGAAGGGGGTTTAATAAACATTAAAAGGGGGTGGCTGATTTGAAACATGGAAAAATAAGTCACACAAGAAGTTTTTATAACATGATCAGGGCACATTTAAGGAGACAAAAAAGCAGGACAAGAAGGACTTTCCATTTCATACACAAAACTGCAACTTTGGTACTTATTTCACCACTACTGTAAATGGGGAAAATTGCAACAGTGGACAGTAATAAGTTACATGTGCTACATGTAGCAGGGCGGAATTCCAGAAGGAATTGTAAATGGTTGAATTTGAGAATGTCACTAGAACCATGTTGAGTTATAGCTGCAGTCAGTGGTCTCTGTGCAATGAGCCATACACTGAACTCACATGATTCATATGTGTATGACGCTATCTATCGATCTCTGTAACTATATCAGTATATATTTATATATGTATCTATCCCTGTCTGTCTATATAAACACAGCTTTGTCTTTCAGAAACTTTTTTTCAATAACTGAATTGATGTAATATCATATATTTGCATATATTATATTTGGAAATTTGCACTCATTTGAATCAGGTAAACTCAAACTTGTACATTCCCCTTGAATATTAAAAATGTGAAGGTACTTCAGTAATTTAAATGGTTAAATATTAAAATAAATGTACTCAAGCAGCTTCTCAAAGGAGTGCTTTCACCTCTACTAAGGTAACTTCTCTACTTGGGTAGAATATTTACAATACTTTTTCACCACTGGAGAATTAGCACAGATTTGGGGGAAAAAAACACTTTTCCGGACAATATTAAACATATGCCCATTGGACCTTTCTTAAGTTAGAGTTAACCTGAGCATAACGATCTATTTGTTCTCTCCATAATTGTTAATAGTTAAACTGCACTACGGTTGTGGTAAACACTGCAGATGACTTTGAGCCAAAATCATTGCACTAACATTTTGCTGACAAGCTGCTGATGATCAATGGGACATAGAATTGTGTCCTGATCCTCTAACCTGCCTACTTAAAAACAGCACACAGGAGATTAAATCAGTTGCTGCATCTTTTCAAGGCTCATGATTTGTCATGATGGAAAATGCCATGACTCATTCATAGCTGCCCAAACTGGAAAGGTAACCAGTCACAATAAATCCAGATTCCCAGCCACAAACATGAAACAACGCTGCCCAGACTTGATCTGAACAGGGCTTCTCCTTCACACTTGTGTTCTTCTAAGAGGAAAAGTCATGGTTCAGTACAGGACTTTGTGATTCTTCGGAAGGATTGTTAATCACACACAAAATCAAAGACTGAATCATAAATGATCTGTCAGTGATCTAATTAGTACTCTTGCACTGTTTACTTATTCAAGTAACAACAGCAAGTCCAACAACCAGAAATTAATGATGATTAAGTCTTTACAGTTTATCATCCAGCGGTTTCACAGAAGAAAGAGGCACTGACGACTCGGGATCTGGTCCCGATTCATCCACTTGTTGCTTTTCCTGCTAAAAGATTGATCCGAATTAAAGTTTTGCTTTGTGAAATGGTTATGTTTGTCTGTATAAATACACACATAATATTACAACATTGACCTGAAAAACAAATGTGATTTGAACTCACCCTGTGTTTGAGATATGAGAGGTAGGTGTCCCAGCCCAATGTGATTGTATTTACATACAAAACACGAAACTTGGCAGGCAAAAAGTAAAAATTAATCATCTGTGCGGTGGGCCAGACACACCAGTCCGCCTGGGGAAATAAAAACACATCATTAATATTTCACCAGTTCTTTTTCATTTGATTGCAATACAGCAAAAAGTCCAAGCCTTCCTTACTTATACAAATGATCTCACACTGTTAGCAGATTTAATAGACAATATTAAGAAGACACAAGGGAAAAAAAGCACTATTATACAAATATTACCTTGTAGAATTCCCAGAATTTCTCTTTAAACTCAGTGCATCCTCTGAGCCAGCCACGGCCCTCCATGATGCCCATGCCTGACACAAACAAACAGACACACGCTTTCATACAATGGAAAATAATGAACAATAATGCAGTTTATTCAATAAGGAAGAAAATCTGACCCACAAACACCAGAATAAAACAGTTAGAATAAAACATCATAAACTTTATCATCTACATCCTATATTATGTAATGATTAATAAAAGGCCCTACCTATGAAGTACCATGCTCCAAGAAGTGGTGATGCTACTAGCTGGTCTATCAAGACTTTCTTTGCAACAGTCTTCACCACTTTTCCAGTATAGACCTTGTCCAGCCACTGATACCAGTAGTGAAGGAAAGGTCCCATAGAACAGCCGACTGCACACATGCGCCCTAGAGAACACAGCAACAATGTTAGAACAAGACCAGAGGTTTGTTTCAGAGTTACAGGTGTTTTGATTACTGAAACCAAACTGAAAATCAATGTCTTTTCATTAAGAGTGGTTATGGAACAGTTCCTTGTAGAGAAATTATTTGTTTACAATGATGGAAACAGGAGCCAGGTGTTGGAGATGTCTACAACCCAAAACAATGAATTTACCATCCAAAACTGCCAGTGAACTGACAGGTCTTTCTAAACTTTATATATGTTTATCATGGTAGGGCAGAGATAAATCTTAAAGCTTCTCTCTAAATTATTGTACAATAATGTCTAAATCTGCCACCCATCACATGTAATAACTGAGATACAGCTTTCTAGTTTAATGCAGGTGGCATTATCTATTCATTTGAGGGAGACGTGGCTCCCTCTAGTGTGTACATTGGGACTTTGACCCCAGTAGAAATGGAAACCACTGCTTATTCTTTCTTAACAGAGCTTAAAGTTATTTCTAATTCATCCAACATCAGATGGAACATGGCATACTCTGTAGATTCATATTGACATCAAAATGATGAAGGAAACCATGGGGTGATACAATAAACAAAAAAAGGTTTTTATTTTACATTCTTTAAAGCCACCTTTTGCTTTGATTACAGCCTGACAGGTGTGTCCAGACATTTGTCTGGTAGTTTAGTTGAAACCTAACCATTTACTGCTGCACAAAAATATCACCTACTGCAAAATTTCACAGCTAAATCAGGAATGTAAAGAAACATTTATATAAGGAAATGAAATTCAGGATAAGATGTTTTCAGAGGTATAAAGTTTTAATACTTTATCTTATTCAACAAAATATGTGATTATTTTGTGCTACATGTTCAGTATTAAAGCGCTAATATCGTCACTTTTCTGGAACTGAAAAGGATCAAAGTGTGTGAACATTGCTAAAGTTGCAAAATGTATGTTTAACCACCCCCCCCCCCCTCCATTTTTATATCATAGTAAAACTTTGAAAATCCAGTAACTTGGAGAGTATTCAAGTATAATAGTAACATGGGTGTGTTTTGTGTGTGTCGCTGCATATATAATATAAAAGAGTAATGTATAAATTGCAAAAGTGCAAAGCAGAATCATTTCCAGGAAACGTTTCAACCTACTGCTGCCTTGAATGAGCTGAAATACAGAGCAACAAATCAGAAAAGAGAACCAAAGAATTTTATTGTAAAGAATAAACAGAGTTTAAAAAATAGGCATGTATAAATGATTTATAATGATTTATAATGAATTATGAATAATTTTCTTGGTACACAAACATCATTGAAAGAATGAAATAGAAGGAAAATAATGGGCCCTTTGAAAACACCTGTACAAATTAATACATTAATGGTTAAAGATTAGCTAAAATATATATTTTTAAATTACTCAATTCACCAAAACACAAAGTAACATCTGTGATTAGGGCTGCACAATTAATCGAATTTTAATCACGATCACGATTTTGGCTGCCACGATTAAATTAAGATGATCGTCT
>JBBPDH010215726.1:0-13362 GCA_037974565.1 Clupeocharax schoutedeni
ACCAACAGAAACATTCCTCTGAAACTGGTCAGGTTCAGGGACTGGACTGGAAATGAGAGGCTCTGAAGGTCCTTCAGAAAGCCTGGAGAACTGTTCCTCAAGAACACACTAATATACAAGACAGTCTGGATATTTAGAGGGGGATCAAGACTTGTGCACAGTGTCGTATCATATCTAGTGCTCAGGAGAACGAGGCCCTTCTTGTGAAAAGGCTGTGTGAAATCCTGTAGAAAAGTCTGTAAGTGTTCTGGATGAAGGTCCATGCCTGGTAGAAGCAGCAGTAAATGTATATGCTGTTTTCGCTCTGAATGCACGTAGCTACAGTGTCTGAATACAATGGGATGAAGATCAATAGTATTGACGGTATTGTCGACCGCACACAGACTCATTTGTGTGGTGCCGCAGTGTTATTCTCAGAATGTTTGATAAAAATGATCCATGTTGCGACTTCATCACAAATCCTACCGAGCCTTAACCCTTAGTGCCCTGGGTGTATTTTTCCTCCTTCTGCATCAGTTGTTCTTTTCTGGTATTTAAAGATTTGAACAGTGAGTCTCATATCCTTGAATGTTGCACAACAAGCCAATATGACAAAAATAAATCATAATTTATTCAATTATTTGGACATAACTGACCAAAAGTAAAACATTCGTCAGATTTTCTATCTCTTTCCACCCACGTACATGGTAAACATCTTCTGCTCACACATACAGTACATTAGTATTATAATAAGAGATGTTGACCCCACAATCACACACACCCCTTCCACCCACCCCCTTCACTCATTTGTATGTTTCTATGGGATAAAGAGACATGGGTGTGAGGGGAAAAATTAAACAAAAAAGACATAAAACAGTTATGAGCACACAGTACGGGCCCTTTAATCAAACCCGTCTGGATTCGGTCATTTGAGGTGAATTGTGAATCGTGAATCACGAATCGATGTACAGATTCATGTTGTGTTATCCCTGGAAATACCCTCCGAACACAGATTCTGATAATAAACAACAACAACAACATAAAAGTCACGTCTGGAGGCATAATCGCGAAGCTGTTTGGGCTTTAAATGATAAAAATGCAGAGCTTAAGATTGTCCGGGAACAAAACAAATTGATTATGGATCTCCAGCTGCCCCCGTTCCGATACTAAACAGGCGGGGCGGGCGGTGGGGGGCGCTCCGGCCTGATTGTCCATTAGAGTCCCACATTAATCCTTAAATGCAAAATCGATGGAGAGAGGCAAATGAGATCAGAATACTGCTGGTGAACAGCAGGAACACACACCACACACACACACACACACACACACACACATTCACAATACATACACACACTCACCACACACACAGAGAGGCCCTCCACGTTTGTGGAGGATCAGTTCTCCTCGGACGCGCCGCCTGACCTTCAGGTTGGTTTCTGTTTGCAAAGTCCATTTTAGAACAGTTCTTGTTGCCTGGTGATGCTTGTATCCGTGCCACATTTCTGAATCCCTCATCTTGTGACTGATGATCAGGAGGAGACCATGCCACTCCAGGAACTTCGAGGAACTTCGAGATCTTCCGGGCTGGACTTTCTCCTGGAGTCAGGAGTTACTGAGGCAGGGCTGATGGAGGACTCTGAGTGATGGGGTTCAAAACATTTTCCCAGGAGAAATCAGACCGTCAGTCGCCTAGTTATGTTATTAAACACATTGATTTAAGCTCTTACTCTATCTGATTTGAACAAGAGATAATGGAGCTAAAACTGTTCAATATTTTTTAAGAGTTTCACACAGGAAACTGGAAAATAAGTGAAAGCACTGCATGGAATTACTTTCATGTAAATTGAAAATTTAGAATCATATTTTTATAGTGGACAGGTTTGTAGTGATTGGCATTCCGACTACTGAATGCTGATTGGCTGACGTTCTGGCCACTGAATGCTGATTGGCTGATGTTTCAGCCACTGAATGCTGATTGGTTGACTTTCCGACCACTGAATGCTGATTAGTTGAAGTTCTGGCGACTGACTGCCGAGTGGTTGATGTTCTGGCCACTGAATGATGATTGGTTGACGTTCCGGCCACTGAATGCTGATTGGCCACTGAATGCTGATTGGTTGACGTTCTGGTGACTGACTGCCGATTGGTTGGTGTTCCAGCCACTGAATGCTGATTGGTTGACGTTCTAGCCACTGAATGCTGATTGGTTGGCGTTCTGGCCACTGAATACTGATTGGTTGATGTTCCGGCCACTGAATGCTGATCTGTTGGAATTCTGACTAGTGTGCTGATTGGTATTTTGACTGCTGTTTGTTGATTGGTATTTTGACTACTGTTTGTTGATTGGTTGGTATTATGGCTACTGTGTGCTGATTGGTTGGTATTTCGGCTACTGTGTGCTTTTTGGTTGGTGAGTCGAGTCAATCTTAGATAAATAAATAATAATTAATGATTTTCAAATTACAGTTTTGCGTAAAATCTTCATATGACCCCTTCACTTGGCAGCGCCCTCTAGAGTCTGACAGTAGTACTAACGCTAGATCCTCACCACAGAAACCTACCTGCAGTAGAAACAGAATGCACCTGTGAAACTAAACCGTACACAATAACTTCTCATCAGATTCAGATGATAATAGAACCCCTCCTGTACTCACCGATGCTGAGTGACGGAACCTATTTTCTCCACTCGTTTCAGTGAAGCTCTGAGTCAAAATAAAATCAGAATAAATCACAGCATGATTCTGCTTTGAGTTAGCTGGCTTTTAATGGTTATATTTGGTGGGGAGGGAAAAGGAAGGCTGTTGCTATGTTCCACGGAGTACAGTGTGTGTGTATGTGTTTGTGTATGTGTATGTGTGTGTGTGTGTGTGTATGTATGTGTGTAAGTGTGTGTTTGTGTATGTGTGTGTTTGTGTGTATGTGTGTGTGTATCCATGCGTCCATCTGTTGCATGTTATCCTGTCCGTGTCTGCGGCCCGGCAGCGCAGCTGGTGCTTTAGAGCGCAAAACCGGAGCGCATGCCGGCATGTGTGTGTGTGTGTGTGTAAAAGCCCTTTACGCTCGCGCACACATGGAAGAACACACGCAGGCCAGCGGTCAGCGCTGTGCAGGGACGACTGAGGTTAAGCTTCGTTATCCTTCAGTGGGTTTTAGAGCTGTGTGCCCCTTTACTGCACAAACGCAAATGACAAGAGGATTTGGGGATAAAAACAAAACACAAAAAAACAAAAATACAAAAACAAACAGATGAACTGAGCCACTAATGAGGCACTGACCCTGTTTATGGACTGCAGAACCGAACTCCAGCTGTTCCACAGGGGCCGGGGTCATGCTGGGGTTTCAGGATTTACTGGTGGAACCACATGCAGGTTCTTCAACAAATATCAAAATGACAAAAAATGAGTGTAAAAAAGCCCTGACTTTCCACCAATAAAGGATGTTATCCTATGATAAAGGCCAAAAAGGCTCCAAATAAAGCAACACACATGGAACACTTGCGCTTAGAGAAGTGTCCTCTCTCTATCATACAGCACGTGACTCTATGTTCTGCACGTTACTGCATGTCCTCTGTGTTCTGCATGTTCTTCTGCCATGACCCTCAAAACCAGTTCACCCACTTGAGACCCTCGTAACTCGAGGACCGCCTGAATCTATCAATCTATCTATCCATCAATCAATCCGCCAATCTGTCTGTCTTTCATTCAATCGGTTAGTCTGTCTGTCTGTCTATCAATCGGTCTGTCTGTCTTTTTACATTATTTTTACAATACTTAAGTATTGGGGCACCTGCCCATTACACCAAAAGGGACTTTATTGACATTACATTCAAATACATAGAGTTTAATCTGAAGTTTAATCTGGAGTTTAATCTGGAGTTTAATCTGGAGTTGGTCCCTCTTTGCAGCTCTAACAGCTTCCACTCTTCTCTGAAGACTTTCCACCAGATTCTGGAGTTTCTGTGTGAATGTGTCTCCATTCATTCTGTAGCATTTATGAGATCAGACACTGATGTTGGAGGAGAAGGTCTGGATCACAATCTCTGTTCCAGTTCATCCCAAAGGTGCTGAATGGGGTTGATGTCTGGGCTCTGTGTGGCCAGTCAAGACCCAAACAGAATGTCCTGGTCTGCTGAAGCATCTGTTTGTGTGGTTCTTATCATATTATTATATTTGGCTGTCAGTGTTCTGGCTCTAGATGGTTTTGGATAGAACTGATCAGTTTCTGACCCAAATTGTCATGCTGTTTTAATGAACTGATCTCAGATTCAGACTCAAAACTGGCGAGTCTGAAGGTTTTTGGTACACAAGCTTTCATGCACACACAGTACTGTAAGGATAGTCTGGATACACACACACACACACACACACACACACACACACACACACACACACACACACACACACACACACACTGCTAAATAATGCATGCTGGGGAAAAGGCAGTACAAAGGATCAGGAGGAACAATTATACTAAAATAAATTATTCACACCCAAACCAGCTCTTAAAATCGAAGGAGGCTCTAATGAAAGGTTCACATCAGCAGAGTCTGTTCATTAACGTCACACTTGTTTGGGTTCCAGTGAAAAGCAAACAGAACTCAGGGGTCTTTGACACAGATTGACTGTCAGTCTGTCTGTCTGTCTGTCTATCTATTCATCTGTATAGACTGTATTGACTGTATAAAATATTGACTGTATGGGCTTTATGGAGATGGAGAATGGCATAGAGAATACTGATAGTGTAGACCATATGGAGAATACTGATAGTGTAGACCGATTGGAGAATACTGATAATGTAGACTGTAGTGACTGTGTGGATTGTGTGGACTGTATGGAGAATACTGATTGTGTGGACTGTATGGAGAATACTGATTGTGTAGACTGTGTAGACTGTATGGACTGTATGGAGAATACTGATAGTGTAGACTGCGTGGACTGTATGGAGAACACTGATAGTGTAGACTGTATGGACTGTATGGAGAACACGGATAGTGTAGACTGTATGGACTATATGGAGAACACTGATAGTGTAGACTGTATGGACTGTATGGAGAACACTGATAGTGTAGACTGTATGGACTGTATGGAGAATACTCATAGTGTAGACTGCGTGGACTGTATGGAGAACACGGATAGTGTAGACTGTATGGACTGTATGGAGAATACTGATAGTGTAGACTGTATGGACTGTATGGAGAACACTGATAGTGTAGACTGTATGGACTGTATGGAGAACACAGATAGTGTAGACTGCGTGGACTGTATGGAGAACACTGATAGTGTAGACTACATGGACTGTATGGAGAACACTGATAGTGTAGACTGTATGGACTGTATGGAGAACACTGATAGTGTAGACTATATGGACTGTATGGAGAATACTCATAGTGTAGACTACATGGACTGTATGGAGAACACTGATAGTGTTGACTGTGTGGACTGTATGGACAGTGTGGAGAATACTCATAGTGTAGACTGCGTGGACTGTATGGAGAACACTGATAGTGTAGACTGTACAGACTCTATGGACTGTATGGAGAACACTGATAGAGTAGACTGTATAGACTGGAGACTACTGATAGTGTAGACTTTGTGGAATGTATGGACTGTATGGAGAACACTGATAGAGTAGACTGTATAGACTGGAGACTACTGATAGTCTAGACTGTGTGGACTGTATGGACTGTGTGGAGAACACTGATAATGTAGACTGTATAGACTGTACGGAGACTACTGATAGTGTGAACAGTAGAAGGCCTAAGTGTACAGACATAATCACTAGTGGACAGATTATCACTCTTGGACAAAAAGTACGGACAGTAGTTTGTGTCGGAGTCTGAGAGAGGAGGAACAACCAGGGTCAGTTACACAAACAAGTTGGTGTATACAGTGTGTGTGAGTGTATTAGTGTGTGAGAGAGAGAGAGAAAGAGAGAGTGAGTGTGTGAGGGTCTTTATATGATTAGTCAAACAAGCAAACAAGCAGAAACACACACACACACACACACACCTGTTCGTCCTTGTTGTTGCAGGGTAGAGTCGCGAGTTCGTGCAGCGTCTGGTATTTGTGAGGTCACCAGAGTACAGCAGAGGATTATTGATCAGGTTTCAGAGCCTTACTCTCTGAGATCTGCTTAATGTCACACACAAACACACACACACACACACGAACACACACACACACACACACACACACACGCCCCTGCAGGATCACTGCCATTTAACCTCTTCTACTTAACTCACAAACATATTTACTCTGTAGCCTCACGCACACGGTGGTGTTTTCAGAAAAGTGGCCAGTGTGTGGGAGCCAGAAGGTGGTGTTTCCAGTAAAGTGGCCAGTGTGTGGAAGCAGAAGGTGGTGTTTCCAGTAAAGTGGCCAGTGTGTGGAAGCAGAAGGTGGTGTTTCCAGTAAAGTGGTTGTTTCTGGGATTTCAGTGTATTTTAATGTAAATAAAATGAAAGCAACTCGACTTGTGATTGGCTCCAGGCCGAAACGACTCCCTCAGAGATGCATATCTCATATCTGTGCGTGTCTTTTCTTTCTCTGTTTTCCGTGTAATCCCATAAAGCATCTCTTGTTGACGCAGTGTGTGTGTAAGTGTGTGTGTTTGAACCCGTTATCTCCTCTGAGTGCTTCTAGAGCAGTTTCTGGCCTGAGAGAGCTATTGATCTTCATACAGCTTCGCTGGTGCTGCCCGCACTTTCGGTTGCACTGCCAGGGCTGCTTAAGTGGTACGCGGACACACACACACACACACACACACACACACACACATAAACAGTGAGCTCATATGAGAGTGACTCTCATACTCTCGCTGTTTCTCTGAATTATGAGTCTTTCACAGTGGCTGATCTCACATCAGAGCTCCGTTCACTGGAACAGTGTACAGCTTAATGACTCCCAGGACTCTATTCTATATATTTCTTCATATTTTGCTTCCAGACTCTCTTCTATATTAGTCTCTGTCTCTCTCCCTCTCTCTCTTTCTGTCTCTCTCCCTCCCTCTCTCTCTCTCTCTATCTCTCTCTCTGTTTCTCTCCCTCTCTCTCTTTCTGTCTCTCTCTCTCTCCCTCTCTCTCTCTGTCTGTCTCTTTCTGTTTATGTAGGATTATTGCCCCCTCTGTGTGTAAGAGAGTGTGTGTGTGTGTGTGTGTGTGTGTGTGTGTGTGATGTGGGGGGTCCAGCTCTCCCGGGTAGCTGAGAGGAGGTCTGCAGGGGGTCAGAGGTCAGTGTGTGTGTGTGTGCATGTGTGTGTGTGCGCGCACTTTTCAGACAGAACTGAAGGCGTCCTGCTGAGCCTTCAGTATTACACACACCTGCTTAAAAATTCATACGCACTCACACACACTGAAAAATGTGTGTGTGTGTGTGTGTGTGTGTGTGGTTGTCTTTGCATGAGGACATGTAACACTGCAGTTGCTAGGCAAAGCGTAGCCTCTCAGCTCAGCAAATACATAGAAACAAATAAATAGAAGCAGCTCTAAAATCTAACACTAACACTCAGACGAGTCTCTCACTTCAGAAATACTCCAGCAGCTCAAAGTTTTGGCACTCGCTGCGAGTTTCTACACTTTATATTTACTAAAAATACAGTATTCTTTACTAACCAATAGATTTACAGCCTGACCTGAACTCGACTACTCTTTGGACTCGGCCTTGACTCAGTTCTCTTTGGACTTGAACCTCTTCTGACCCGATAGTGACTTGGCCTTGACTAGTCCTTGGCCTTGACCACATCCAGCTCTGCATTAAGGTGATCCGACTAGTGGTTTAGGACGCAGTATGACTTACTGTGAATAAAACACCAGAGATGCTATTTACGAAGCAGGACTGATCTGGGATCAGGCTCTCCTGTATTTATGATGTATAGAGACAATCTGTTCAATCCTCTAAAGAGGGAAAATGTCCAGTAGTGTAACGCTGATGCCGTATTGAGGTATTTAATATTCAAAAAGCTGACCTTGATTTTGAATGTTAATTATTTGTGGTTTTTATGCATTTTGGCAGGTTTTTGCATGTTTTTGGCGGGAAACTTTTGAAGCAATTTGACACTCATTATCACTGCTTAGGTGATCATTATGGCATCCAAAACACAGCATGTGCTGGTTGTGATATATTTTTTGACAAACTAGTTCTGTTTTGAGAATTTGCACAAATGTACGCTAATACAAATGTAACAGATCGACACAAAACAGGTTTGTTTTTTGCTGCAGTATATAAAAATTGGCCGTAGCGTAGCTTTAAACAGCAGCACCCACTGCCTGAATGGTCTCTGTTCTAGATAACAATGTGTTGTACAGTGTCTGAAACCACATAAGCAGGTTGATTAGAGACCACACTGTGGCGTGATGCTACTAGGTGGAGTAGAAGCTTCCATTTTTAGCCACATTAGCCTCATAGCCCTAGCATTAAAGCTAAATGAGCACCGTTCTGCTCCTCAGACAGAAGAACTCTGGTTCTGCAAGGGTTTGAAGACGGATAACTGAATTTTTTTCGATACCTGTCGTTTGAATTATTTGGCTAATCACATACACACACACACATACACACACACACACACACACACACAGAGTAGCGTATGGAGCCGTGGGATTAGAAGAGGAATAGCAGAAAAATGAGATTTCTCAGATACGATCAGCGAGTGTCGCATGATTCATGTTCTGCATTTAAATTCACATCTACAGGGCACTGAATTTCATTTTCACATTCAATTAAGAGTCCAGAGCCCCGCTGTCTTTGTGTTTCCCTCCTCGCTGTCGGAGTATGTAGATTTACACCACAGTTCAAATGTTGGAATCATAGATTTAAATTCAATAAAATCAGACCAGTCACAGATACTACACACACATTACTCACTGCCGCCCTGTAGAGGAGTTATTAACATCAAACACACACACACATTACTCACTGTTGCCCTCTAGAGGAGTTATTAACATCAAACACACACACATTACTCACCGCCACCCTCTAGAGGAGTTATTAACATCAAACACACACACATTACTCACCGCCGCCCTCTAGAGGAGTTATTAACATCAAACACACACACATTACTCACCACCACCCTCTAGAGGAGTTATTAGCATCAAACACACAAACATTACTCACTGCCGCCCTCTAGAGGAGTTATTAACATCAAACACACACACACACATTACTCACTGCCGCCCTCTAGAGGAGTTATTAACATCACACTCACACACACATTACTCACTGCCACTCTTTAGAGGAGTTATTAACATCAAACACACACATACATTACTCACTGCCGCCCTCTAGAGGAATTATTAACATCAAACACACACACATTACGCACCACGGCTCTCTAGAGGAATTATTAACATCAAACACACACACATTACTCACCGCCACCCTCTAGAGGAGTTATTAACATCAAACACACACACATTACTCACCGCTGCCCTCTAGAGGAGTTATTAACATCAAACACACACACATTACTCACTGCCACCCTCTAGAGGAGTTATTAACATCAAACACACACACATTACTCACCGCCACCCTTTAGAGGAGTTATTAACATCAAACACACACACATTACTCACTGCCGCCCTCTAGAGGAGTTATTAACATCAAACACACACATACATTACTCACTGCCGCCCTCTAGAGGAATTATTAACATCAAACACACACTAACATTACTCACCGCTGCCCTCTAGAAGAGTTATTAACATCAAACACACTAAAATTATTCACAGCTGCCCTCTAGAGAATATATTAGTAAACTTTACTCTCCGCTGCCCTGTAATACATTTTAGTCATTTTTAATAATGACAATGTTTTCGGGTGGTTTTGGTTTCTGGTGATCGTGGAATGGCTGTAATTTTTTTCTCTCTTGTTTGTGCCTGAACTGCTCTGCTGTATTTGTGTGGTTTGGCAGTAAATGTAAAGCTGCAGCCAACAACTTTTTCAACAGAATCGAGCAACCTGATGTTTATGACCCTTGAAGTGAGCAGATACAGAGCCAAGCAGGCCATGATAGAGGAGCTCAGTGGAAGCACTGTGTTAGAACCTGCCATAGGAGACACATGTGAGAAGATGCTTCAGGGTACACTGTCTTCTTTTAGGGTCTGAACTTATGTTCCATTTAAAAATGTACTTTCAGATAGTGTTTACTTTAATACTAGTTTTAAAAATAGATTTTGTTGTTACAGGAACATATTGAAGCTTTTTGTCCCAGCTTAACTGCCACTCTAGATGGAGCTCGCTCTGTTTTTGCGAGGTTTTGCGAGTCTTAGGATGATTCTTCAGTGTTAGCATTAACGTGGGCATAGCAGTAGCTGCAGTTTAGCTCTTTAGTGACTTGAAAATCTGAGAATTCTGTGGAAAAATGTTCATACTGGAAAACAGGTTTGCAACCAAGCAATCATGTTAGTTGTTTGTGGCAACAGCAGGGTGAAGGGTGCTGCTGATAGACTACCAACCCCTCCACCATGTCCACAAAATGTTTGACCATTCATTCCATAACAAAACTCACCTAACGAACCAGAACATCCAGTAAAGCCTCGCAGCGCTAAGTGTTTACCCACAGTGGTCCTCAGGTAACCAACAAGCTCTACTGCTCTGAGGATTTTGTCTTTGATCTCAGTGACGGGGGGTGTTGGACAATGTGTGGACAAGTCAATTATCACTGTTTTAGTTGCATTGTGCTCCACATTGTGCAAGAATGTGCGATATCACACTTTCGTCCTGAAGCTTTTCATCACCTTCTGTTAATAGACTGATGAGAACTGTGGATTAACAGATATACCCTTGACAAGCCCACAGGAAACAGGATAATGCTAATATACACTGCTGTTCAACATTGTTCATATTCCTCTTCCAGAGATCTCTTTGTATTTTTAATGTTGCCTTGAGGAACAGTTCTCCAGGAGTCCTGGAGAACTGTTCTCTCATTTATCCCCAAAGATGAGACAGGCATTGAATAGTATTTAAACACCAACAAGGTGATTCAAAGTGTAAAGAAATGAGGAGGGCTCAAGACTTTCGCACGGTACCATATGCTGCACACAACACGTTAAATATAAATAACAAGAGTAAAATAAATATGGATGCATTTTTATAGATAGTGTTTCTTTTTGGGTGCTTTAGTTGAGAGACACAGGACATTAAGATGCTTTTATTTATTTATTTATTTATTTACTTATTTATGAGTTATTAATTAACCCAGGGTTAAATGTGCCCAGTATTTGCCATCTGTGTAATTATCCACTATAGTCCCTGAGGGTTGATATTATGAGCAAATAAACAAAACAGCACACAGTTCACATCCAATACAACTACATTAACAACAATAAGGGCCAGACGATGCTTTTCCTGGTCACTTTATCGGAAACCCCTCCCATGTTGCTCCACCTAGTTGGTCAGTTTTTGGCCAGAGAGTAGATATTTTTGAGGTGGTGGGCCGTTTTCAATCAAACACTGTGTTATTATTATCAAATTAAGAAACATTACTCATTGCCACCCTATAAAGGAGATATTAATAAACATCAAAAACAAACATTACTCACTGGTGCCCTCTAAAGGAGATATTAATAAACATCAAAAACAAACATTACTCACTGGTGACCTCTAAAGGAGATATTAATAAACATCAAAAACAAACATTACTCACCGTCGCCCCCTAGAGGAGATATTAATAAACATAAAAAAAACAAACATTACTCACCACCTCCCTCTAGAGGAGATATAAATAAACATCAAATAAACAAACATTACTCACTGCTGCCCTCTAGAGGAGATATTAATGAACATTACTCACCACTGCCCTCTAAAGGAGATATTAATAAACATTACTCACCACTGCGCTCTAAAGGAGATATTTATAAACATTACTCTCCACTGCCCTGTAATAATGTCGAGTAATTTTATGGTAAATATCTTTAATAATGGCGATGTGTTCAGGTGGTTTTGGTTTCTGGTGATTGTGGAATGGCTGTAATCTTTTTCTCTCTCATTTGTGCCTGAACTGCTCTGCTGTATTTGTGTGGTTTGGCAGTAAATGTAAAGCTGCAGCCAACAACTTTTTCAACAGAATCGAGCAACTGGATGTTTATGACCCTTGAAGTGAGCGAGCAGATACAGAGCCAAGCAGGCCAAGATAGAGGAGCTCAGTGGAAGCACTGTGGTAGAACCTGCCATAGGAGACGCATGTGAGAAGATGCTTCAGGGTACACTGTCTTCGGGTCTGGGTTGCATTTGTACACAAACACACACGCACACGCACACACACACACACACACACACACACACACACACACACACACACACACAACCATGTCAGGACACTGCTGTACTCCCAAATAACACAAGTCCGGTGAGAGGAAGCATATTTCCATTAAAGTGGCCAGTGAGTGTGTGTGTGTATTTGCATACACATGCAAACACAATCAAGCACACACTTTTCAAGCCCCCTGAGTGTTGTCTGAAGTGCTGAGCAGTGGTCTTGCTCTGGAGGGCACAGATGCGGAGCTGCAGAAACCGCAGGAACAGCGCCAAGATAGGAAGGAGGCGCCAGATATTTGTTTGCTTTGACACTTTTTTTTTTCTACGACTGCAGCAAAATCACAAGGCTTAGAAGTCACTGTGTGTTTGCACAGAGAGCAGAAAAGAGACGTAAGGAGTGTGACGGTCATAAAGAGAGAGAGAGAGAGAGAGAGAGACAGACAGAGAGAGAGAGAGAGAAAGAAAGAGAGACACTGATTGAGAGAGGGAGACAGAGAGGGAGAGAGACACAGAGAGAGAGAGAGGTAGAGAGAGAGACAGAGAGAGAGACAGAGAGGTAGAGAGAGAGATGTAGAGAGACAGAGAGAGGGGGAGAGAGAGAGACACAGAGAGAGAGACAGAGAGAGAGACACAGAGAGAGAGAGACATCTGGTGAAACAGCAGGAAAAATGCATCCAGTCGGGCTTTTCTTCACCCTGAGGCCTGAAGCCGGTTGTTGCTATGATGGAGGTTCTACGTCCTGGTCATTGGCAGCCGCGCGTCACTCAGAGCCGATCGTTTGTGCGAGTTGTCGCCCGTGTGTTCGATTGAACCTGCCAGGCTGTTTCGCAGTCACAGAGATGGATTGGGGTTCGGTCAGTTTGATGAAACACAGGAGCTCAGCAGGTCTGGAACTAATATTCACTAAATCCAATCGACAGCTGCTTCTTCACCAGTCAGGAGCGAAGCTCAAAAATATATACACAGTCTGGCTCTTTGGAAGCAACACACATCACTATATATATATATATATACACTGCCAGTCAAAAGTTTTAGAACACCCCAATGTTTCAAGCTTTAATTGAATTTCAAACAGTTCAGGTCCAATGAATAGCATGAAATGGTACAAAGGACAGAGCTGAACTGCGAGAGG
>JBBPDH010215752.1:0-13359 GCA_037974565.1 Clupeocharax schoutedeni
ATAGATAGATAGATAGATAGATAGATAGATAGATAGATAGATAGATAGATAGATAGATAGATAGATAGATAGACACAGATACAGATAAAAACACATTTAGGGATCTTAACACATTTGCTTACTTTCCTCAAGCTTAATCGAGACTCAGTAAGTTTCTGAACATATGAAAATCCTTCATTTTTAAAAAATGAAATACATTTACAGCGGCCGGGAGACCGACATATGCAGATCTTATCCAGACCGACATACATGTGCGCTTTGTAGTCCACAAGGAAACAGGTCCCTCACACTACAGAGATTACACCAGGGACCTACCAGATCACACACAGGAAAAAACCTACAAAAACATTTTTTTTCGTTTTGTAATACACGTGAAATATGATAAATATGATGCACGAATAAAAAATAATATAACGTGGATTTACTGACTACATTAACAATGCGCTCTTGGCCACCTAGTGGCCTGTGAGTCTAATTGCAAAAAACGGCAGCCTGGCCGACATCATTCAACAGTGCATCATTTCCTTTTCAACAGTTTCTAAAAGTAAACCAAAGAGCCAAAAGTGTGCCGATGTCATTTATATAGTACATTATGGAGACGGTGTACATGCATTTAGATCGTAAACGTTCAGCAGTCCAGTTGTTTCATTGTCATATGAGTGTGTGCTTCAAAAGAAAAAAGCACTTTTTCTTCAAAAGAAAATAAAACTTCCATGAAGGAGTGTTTCTTTAATTTAAAAAATGCTCTTACAGGGTCGTTTCTCTATCTCGCCCTGCTGTTGGTGAGAGGAAATCATGAGGTGAGCGGGGGCGGGCTGCGGTCTCACACACACACCCTCTCTCTCACACACACACACACACACACAAACACACACAACGTGTTGTTATGCTGATGTTAACGACACCTCGCAGAGTAGAAGTTCACCTGCTTCTCCAAAAGCAGGCCACACACACACTGGGAGCTGGTGCGAGAGAAGGCTGCTGGTGGTAAGTGAGTTTTTGTTGTTGCTGCTGCTGTTTTTCCAATTTTGCATCTCACCACACACTCCTACAAGTCATTGTACAAAGATACTTTAAGTGACATTTCAATTAAATCAGACAGAGCAGAGTCAGTGTGTATCAAGTACTTTTCCTGTGAGCCAAACAGACCCCTTCAGAGAGCAGTTCAGCTTTGCATAGGGGCTGAATTACACGACGCCTTATACAGTACAAGAATAGCTCAGAATGGAGCAGACCCGGCAGAAGGAACCCTAAACAGATGGAACTTATCTAATAGTATTTTTCCTGCTGCAGCATCACTTACAGGAAACCACGTAAACACTAGACACATTTTACACTTCGCCAGCCTGAAGCTGCCATGTGTGCAACATGTGAATAGTTATTTCATTTGTTTAAAGTACACAGTGGAAAAAAATTAAATGCTTCAGACATGTCAGTTGGATGCGCATACAGTAAATGGGTTGCATCAATGTGGTTATGCCCAAAAGATTCAAAGCAAAAGACAGAAACTGTGCTGATGCAATATATTTCATTTAGGCTTTACACACTCATACATTGGAACTGTGTACATTCACTCATTAGATGACATGGGACCTGTACAAAGTGCTTACCCTGACTAGCGAGGTGTTTAGTTCTTAGCTAGTTTGTTTTTAACTTTTTAGCTAAAACCGCTAACTACTAAAAAAAGTCCAGGCCCCCCACCAGCTGACACACACTGCAGATTACTGTTGTTTTGTAGTTTCGAAACATAAGCTAGGATTTTGTGCAAACAGTTTGGCCTTAGTGCTCACTGACCGCTGCGTGCTTTAATTGGATTGCATATTTTTGTCAAAGACTGTTTTTTTGTTTACTGTTTTCTTAAATCCTTCACAAGAACCATACAGAAGAAGTGCACATGCTCAGATAACACTAACAAACTGTATTTTGAATTCTAGTGCAGGGTTTGAATGTGCTGTTTGTGTTAGAAAGTAACTGATGCTAATTTGGAGCTATCTCTTAATAAATTAGGTTCACTCTCCAGCAAAGGATGATGGTTACAGTTCAGATTCTGCCTATATATATAGTTTAGAGGGGCAGCTTGTCATTTTGGCATAACCAACAATTAATGAAAATGGCAGGACAAATAAATGATAAAAAAATAAAGATGGTAGGGAGGTTTCAAATCATTTTTTGTGTAAAATACTGTATGTTGGTTCTGCCATTGGGTGAGGGGGTGGAGTTGAACCAAATGAAATGCACAGGCCACATTTTCAGTACCCTTGGTATAGAGCCTCTACACCAAGGGCGGCTTCTTTAAAAAGGTTTTCAGTCTTCAGGTACAGATATAGTTCTGTGAAGCATTGGTTTTTAAACTGGGGTTATGGAATGAGCAGAGAATGAGCAGAAGCTGTACTGGAATTATTGATGTTTTTAAAAAAGGGAGAGCTGTTTAAAAGTGACAACAAATCACTATTCGCAGCCATCCAGGACTGATTTAGGAACTGTACTGAGCTGTAATGTCATAGAACAGCATTATGTCTAGGTTAGCAATAGCTGCCTCGAAATTTATTAAAATGGAAAAGACTGTTGTGGGTGGGTGGATCGTAGCGAGGGGGCAAAGAGAGGAATTTGAGCGAGTGGGTTCAAGGTGAATGCTGTGCAGCGGTGCTTACTAGCCACAAGTACATTTAAAAACATAGTTTGAGAACTTTTTAAAACCCTCAAATGGAAGGTTTCTCTGGGAACCAAAAGCAGTTTTTCTGTAGCACTTCTCCATCACTCTAGTATGGCACCGTGAATAAACTGTCTAAATATGATATAAGCCTGCAACTGTCTGCTTATGTTTGTCTGTTGCCTAGTTAACCCTTTGCTGAATGAAATATTCCTAGTTTAAACAGAAATTGGCCTAGTTAATAGAAATTTAATATAAGTTTTAGTTGCCATTTGGCAACAGCATACACCACTGGAACTGCTACAGGACAGCATTTTTTTCACCTGCACAACACACATGCTTTGAGAATACAGAAATAAACGTCAAAACTGTTATATATTATTAACTCATGTTATATATTATACAAACCCAAAAAATCCAGACAAATTTTATTTATTAAATAAATTGTGAGCTCGCCAAGATTTAGTTCTATTCATTTAAAAGTAAAGATAGAAATTGTAATTATTTCGGGTTAACGTATAACTAACAGTATATTTCAGCATGTTTTGGCCTAGGCTGAATGTGCAGTGCGGAACGCAGCAAACACTGAAATATAACTAGTCTGTGCATAAATGTACATATGGCTGGTTTTTGGTTGCGTCTCCTGTTTCTTGATTTCTGAGCTCGTTCCTGTACTCGTCCCTGTACCGTTCTTACAAAAACGAAAGTGTGTTTAAAACTTACAGTGTAAGCTACAGCTGTATTGGTGGTGAATTTTACTCAGTCTTTATGATTAAGGTGGTCCAGGATCAGTGCTTAGGTGTTTTTGTTCCTTTTAAGTATATGGACACCAAAATGGGCTCTTTGAAGCAATGCCATAGAAAAATTTAAAAATGCAAGGTCAAGGTTTTCAGAACTTGTTCTCAGGAGCAACATAAACATCACTTTTTATGAGCCTATAATGAAAATAAGCCAAAAAGTTCAATTTCACTGTGCTAAGTTACTGGGTGTTTTTTTCTTTCGTTTTTTCATATGTGTGGTGTAAAGCGCAGTGAGGAAGTGTGAATGTGAGGCACTGGAACATATTGCTCATCACACATAGCACTTTAGTTTCCAACCACTTTTTTTCCCAGCACACAACACATTTAAATGGCACAAGCCTTTCTACAGCATGGTCTGCTGTGTAAGATGTGATGTCTTACCCAAACACTGGGGTCAGGACTTAAATGTTTCCCATTTAAAGTGTGAAACTTTTATCTTTACTCAAATTGTCTTGAGTCTCAATAGTTTAGATGTTAGCAAAGACGTTTAGTGAGTACCGGTAATTGCCCAGAATTTGAAATCATTGTTTAAGACTCTAAATGACAATGTGTTACTTAAAATCAATATACAGCACATCTCCATGGTTAATAAGGTTATTCAACTCTGTGCAAAGTCATTCATTAGTACTTTTACACTATTAGATAGAAATGTAACTTATTTTTAAGGTTTTATTTTTATTAAGAGAACTGGTGCGATGAAAAACCCTACCGCAAAACCCAATGGACAGGTTTGTGGCTACCTTAAGGGTTTGAGCTAACCATGTCTCGTATCCATGCACCAGTCATTACCATAATGTTTTATGATTTTGCAGCAGTGGTTTGAGGACATGTCTCTAACAACATCAAACTGTAGCATTATATTATTAAACTATTCCATTAGGCTCCCTCCTTGTGTCATATACATAAACAGGAGCTGCTGATTCAGTCACACTCTTAATATGTCTTCACATGTAGCAGTGCTGTTTACGCTAAAGGCCTAAGAGCTACTCTACCACCCTGTTAATGCATAAAAATGCATACACACACACACACACACACAGCAAATAAATAAATACTACAAATATTCCCAGTTCACTGACTGTGTTAGTACATACTACAACCCAATTGGTATGAAACAGTTGTCACTGTATTGATCATGCAGTATTAAATAGGGATGCACTGATTGCAATTTTCTTGGCCGATTCCGATTACCGATTTTTTTGTAAGTGTGATCAGCCGATACCGATTTTTCCGATACCGATTTTTTCCCCAGATCACCGAAAATTAGAGCTGCTGCATGTAGTTGACGACAACGATACCAAAAAATAGGTTTCAACTTTTTTACTGTAACGTGGTAGTTACTTTCCCTGTTTACTGGTTACTTTTATAATAGACACAGATGATAGTGGCAGCTCTACAACAAATACAAACAAAAATCTAATTTTCTTTCATATACAGCTTTAATATAAATATAATTTTTCATAACAAATTTTCTTTTGAAATTTAAATAAATAAAATGTAATACATAAACAAATAAATAACCCCCCCAAAAAAGATCGGTTTAAAATCGGCAATATGCGTGAGTGATTGGCCGATCACCGATTCGGCCGATCAGGCCAAAAATCGTCCGTTTCCGATTGATGGGTGCATCCCTAGAAAATGGCTAAAAATTGCACATTGTCTAGGGATGAAAATTTTATAGAGTATAAAACTCTTTAAAAAGGTCTTTACTGACTGGTTCGCAGTTGTCACCCATTGATTGGCAGTTGATTATCAATAATAATGTTAGTTTTCAACAATAAATTGAAATTGTTTTTTCAGCAGTTTCAGAGGAACTTTTGGTAGGAATCAGTGGGGACATGATGTTTACAGCCCAAAAATAGCTCTTTTGTTCACCAGTGACCAGTGCACCTACACATGCTTTTATGTGTTTTGAAGATGTTGGTAAATATATAGACACACATGCACCACAGAGAGAGAGACAGAGAGGGCTTGGGCAGAGCTTCGTATTATTATTAGATGTTATTTAAACTGATTAAATTAAATTGTTTTTATTTTTCTTATTTTTTATATGTTTTACACCTACATTACACCAGTCAGGCCTTAACTTGCTTGTGTGCATGTGTGTGACATCCGTTGATGAAAGACTTTGTTGGTGTTTGATCCCTGCTGTTTGACCTACCAGTGCATTTGAACCACACTGAAGGATTAGGGCTGGACTTCACTCACCTGGAGGCATTTGATGAAATATTGAATACAGCCTGAGAAGGGCAGGAGAGGCCTGGGTATAGAGCCATGACTTTAGAACCTCACTCTGTGTCTTACTCTCTCTTTCACAGTCTGTCTTTCTCTGGCAGAGATAGGTATCATGAACAGCAGCCCACCTGAGTAGTTCTCTGGCACAGGAAACGCGTGGTTTGAGTTATTGCTCAAAGGCGGGAAGTGACAGACATCAATACAGTGTAAGAATTACTAAAGAAATTATACCACGTTACCTTAACCAGCACTAACACTAACATAACCAGCGCAGATAAAATATGCTTACTGCAGATATTATGTCATGAAGGCAAACTACAAACTTTAGGAAAAACAACTTTAGGAACTAAAGTATATTGAAAGCATGATGGTAATGCTTATATTATGCAAAAAAAAAATCTAAGGTTAACAACTTTAGCAAGATTATTTCATTTTAAGGTCTACCATCTTTCCTCTTTTTTTTAAACCTTGTTCTCCTTTACAATGTTATTTTGCCTGTGTGCTTACTCCACTGGCAGTTTGTTTTAATGCATTTATAGTATATCTCAATTTATATATTTGTTCAATATATTTTCTGTCATTTTTATAATTGTTAAGAATAATTCTTCTAAGTTGCTACAATTGAATTTTTACAGTGTAAAACGTACTATATTGCTGACAGCTGAGACGATTATAAAATGTCCCATTTTGGGTATTTTCATACCGGTTGGTCGATGACGAACAAGATATTTAGCTTCTTTTAGGGAATAAAACTGCCTTTTGCCAGATATTAATATTTTCAATATACCTTTTCTTACTATTAAGAATGCCTCTTTTACAGCAGACTTAGTTGTTAAAAAGTGCAACTATGGTGATTGTGATAAAGTCACTAATCCGCACACAAGTCATAAAACTTAAGCTCAGTTTATATAGCTGTGTTTAAGGGGGACAGGAGGGGGTGGTGGAAAGTTAAATGGCTTGGCTGTGGTGGTGTAGAGTGAGATTTTGAGATAAGTGCTCTTTTCTGGCCTGCTTTTGGGTCAAACCTGCAAATGCTGGTAGTTACAGTTCTAAAAGGCATTGTGTCAAGCTTTTCCTCTTGCTATGCATGTGTGCATGAGTTTTGTGGTTTGTTTGCAAAAACTAATGCACAATCATATAATTTAACCATAACTTTATATTAAACTTCATATTATTATTTATGACATGAAATTAAATGACCTACAGATGAAAATGTATGAAATAATCATCTATTAGTGAATCAGCTCTATCAGTGTTCACTGTAAAAAATGATACATTCCCAAATTAACAGTGTAAAAATTGTATGTACATATGCACATGCAATCCATGGACGAACAACATTTTAAGTGAAAGAATTGTCTCCTTATATTAGAGTGTGATGTATGATATAAACGTTGTTTCAGAACTCTCCCATCTAATCCTGTGCAGCCTAGACTGCTTTTTGAACGAGGAACCGGACACGGCAGCCAGTCAGAACAGAGATCACCCACTTCAATCAGTTTTAAAGGCATGAGGAGAGGATTGGAATTGATAAATAATTGCCAGTTTTGATGATTAAAACCATATACATTTCTTAAATGAATTTCAGCTGAAAAAATAAAACATTAGATAAGTCAAGCATATTCTCTCTTTCATAAAAGTGCAAACAAGTGCATGTGCATATCAAAACAATCAAGCTAATATAAGAAGTGTGTGTGAACAAGTTAGATGAACCCTACTTAAACAAAGAGGGTGAAGCTTGTGTGTATGTGTATCAGTGTGCAGTAATGTGGTCTGGGACTTGGGGACAGAAGTTAGTTCTGGGACGCTGCTCTGGTGGTTTTGTATTACACAGCTATTAATAGTTGCCTCTTGCTCCTCTAAGCTTTCTACCCCCAACTCTATCCCTCTGTTTCTCCCACTTCCTTTCCCTTTCATTTTCTCTTGCTTGTTTGTTGGTCAAGTACAATGTCTTCTTGTTGTTCTTAAGGCAAGTCTCACAGGTAAGCTCTATAAAATTCACAGCAGCATTAACCTCTTATACTGCATGCTTATATGAACTATTAAGTATTTACTATGAATTATTCAATAACTACCAGGAAATATTCCGTTACTACAATGAGTTGCTCAGTTAGTACAAATAATTATTCAAGATGTACTGTGACTTATTCAGTATTTATTATTAATTATTCCATATTTACCATTAATTATTCAGTATCAGTTCAAGTTCTGCAGTAAAGAGAGTGAGTAAGTGAGCAACTTAAACGTGGCTTAAACGTTCCTTATAATTTAAGGGGTTAATAAATGACTAGAATGCATGGCAATTTGGGGGCAGCTGGTATCCTAGCGGTTAGGGCATTCGCCCTGCGACCAGAAAGTCCGGGTTCGATTCCCAAGACCGCTAGGCACCACTGAGGTACCCTGAGCAAAGAACCGTCCCCACGCACTGCTCCCCGGGCGCCGTCTTCATGGCTGCCCCCTGCTTCACTTGGTGAATGGGTTAAATGCAGAGGTTGGATTTTGTGCTGTTCACACTGTGTGCAGTGGTGTGTTCACGTATGACAAATGGTCACTTTCACTAGCTAATCTGCCCCCCCTCTCGCTCTTTCCCCTTTTCTCTCTCTCTGTCAAAATAATTATTCAAAATAATTATTTTGACACGACTCTGTTGAGAACAATGTTTGTAGACGTTTGTAACAAAGCATAGATGTTTTCAAAAATTAATAGTCAAGTAAATAATATTCAAAAAATATTAATGAATTGTTTCTTTCTGTTTCTTATTATCTTGTTACTGTGAGCACATTTTGAGAATACATGAATGTAATTTTCCATGTGAATTTCAGTGTTTTACATAGTACACCTTGTGTTTATTTATGAGATGTGAGAAATGTTTGGCCACAATCATCAACATATGTCCTTAACTGAAAAAGTTTAATGATCTTAATGATCTATCAAAACAGCGATTGAGTGGCTGAATGCACTGAAATGTTGTATTGATCATATTGTGGGCAGCATATCTAATATTTCTATTCATGATTATAAGGTTATTCTATCGGTTTGCAAGAATTTCCAAATTCATCTAGCTTTAGAAACAAATACGCAGCCTAAACCATTGATATGCTTAAATGAGCATTTTTACCACCTCCTACAAGGACAAGGGCATACGGTGTGTTTGATGTATGAAAAGCGACATTATGACATTTTCATTTGTGTATTTGCTTGTTTTATTCTTTTTGCCTGTGGTCATCTGTGCAGTCGAGCTGAACATTTTCTACATCAGTGAAACTTAATAATAAAGGTTCTTTAAACCAATGTATCCAAAACTTGGTTCTCGAGAATCACCTGCCCTGCACATTTTAGTGTTTTCGATACTCCCAACCCAGTCTGGGTGTATTATAGGAGCACTTTTGTTCTGTGTTTGTATGATGTTATCTACCTTCTGACTCCATTTGGACTTGGTCTAGTCTTTACTGAACCAGTCCAGCTCCAGTTCTACCCCTGCCCACTTTCACTCCTAACACCTGTTAATCTGCTGACTATACTAATAAACTGGACTATTTAAACCGTTCGGCCTCTCATGTTATGTCTCATGCCATAACTCTGATGTTTAAAGAATCTGAGCTGTACTCTTACGTTCAGTGCTGTTTTCCTGTGTTTGCATCCTGGCTGTTTTCTTGATTATTGATATGGATTTTTGTCTGCATTGTTCCTGTATTCTGGTGTTTTTACTCTAGTAGTTTGGATTTGCCCCGTAAGGCTGCTTTGCACATGCCGCCTACTTCTCAGCCCCTACAGTTTGAAAAACATATTTGTGAGTGTGCTGAACCTTTGAATGATTAAAACATAACCATTGCATTATGATCTTACCACTTTAAGAAAGGTTCTTTGAGAAACCAAAAAGGTTCCTTTTTGGCACTGTGTAACACATTAGTTAGCCTAGTGGTTAGGGTCTTTGCCGTACAAACAGAAAGTTGTGGGTTTGATTCCCAAGAATGCTAAGCACCACTGAGGTTCCCTTTAGCAAGGTACCTTCCCCACACACTGCACAGCTGCCTGCTGCTTCATTTGGTGAATGGGTTAAATACAGAGGAACAATTTCATGCTGTGTTCATGTATGACAGAATGGTCACTTTCTGGTACCTTAATTTTTAAAGGTGTGTATGAACCATGTGTTCAGATTTGTATAACAGTGTATAAAATATTTCTATACACACTTTATACAAATTCCTTTTGTATTTGATGCACTTGTACAAGAACAACAACAAACACTACTATGCCATTTCTGTTTCAGTATGGATTATAATCCACCACACAAGTAATATCTAGTCAGTTCCAATTGAACTGGTTTCCCATCGATTATCTATTTTGATTCCACAAAGGTAAAACCAAAAAAAGGACAACTGTTTAAATAACAAAACAAACTTTACTCAGAATGATTCAAATCAAACAATCAACTGATTTGTTAACAATAAAATAATTTGCAATTTTACATTAAATAAATACGTCAAGAACGTAACATTACATAAAATAAATGTGAATTTGAGCTCATCCTCTTTTTTTTTCAACAAACCAAAAAAAGAAAAACGAGTGGGTACCCAGTCCTGGGTATTTTCAAATTGGTTCTTATTTGGAACTGAATTTCGGGTTCCCATCCCGAGTCAGTAGTGGTGTTGTGGTGGTCCTTTCTATTAATGTGCAGGCTAGAGGGGCACTGATGAACAGATGGCCTTATAGTCAATATAGTTATAATAAATATTTTGTTTTCAGTAAAGTAGGTTAAAGGCAGAGGTGTTCATAATTGGATACTGTTAATGTTTAACAATCAGGGTACATCAAGAAAAATACCTGGCAGAATTCAGAGCTAAATCTCTGAACAGTTTCTTTTAATCTTTCCTATACAGGCACAAAGGATCGGCCCGTGCTTAGTACCCAGGACAGGAGGAAAGAGGGACCACATCAGAAGCTGACCTTTCCTCCAACCTCACACACGTACAAACACCCAACCCACACATACACTCAGTCCAGTAGAGCATTTCAGCGTGGAGGGGTCGCCGTGCTCAGGCACTTCTCAGAACACACACGCACTCAGATACACAGATGCTCCTACACATATTTCTGTGGAAGCTACAGTATTAAGGAACCATTTGAAGGAGGTTCTTCAGGACACAATACAAGCACAGAGCCTCAGATCTACTGGAAACATTCAAGATACAACAAAACATCACTAAATAGACTCCACTGACATGGAGGACATAATTTGAAGAGTTCTGAGGGTACTTGTAAGGCACCTGTTTTGGACTTTAAAACTGTACAGAGGACTTGAGTGAAGATCATGTCTCCGTTTTTGAGGATTGGGTTCTCCAGTTTTGAGATGGACCCTGGTTTAGCATATCATGAGGAAGTGCTAAACCCATACTGCGCCGTCTACATGAAAGAGGCTGTGGAGACAGGTATGTGTGTGTGTGTGTGTGTGTGTGTGTGTGTGTGTGTGTGTGTGTGTGTGCAATGTATATATACTAATGACAAATCTGTTCACTAACAATCAATAGTGTTTTCAACTGAATCAATATGTACTTAATCAGTTACTATGTAATAAATAATGCCCTTTTTAATGTAAAGTGTTTTTAAAAGGTGTTGAACAATTCTACACATAATTGGAACTGTACTGGTGGGATGGAACATTACTCTTCCCAAAAAATGGTGTTTATGATGATGGTAGTGGAGAACAGTTATCCATAGGTTTCCACTAGGGCTGCACAATATTAGGAAAACATGTAATATGCGATAATGTTGTTGCATGTTTTTGCCCTCTTCTCTGTAGCTCTGGGTTAAGAGTTTTGGAAAAACACCATTTATTGCAGTTCAGTCAAAAAACGCGGTATGTTTGTTTTTTCGCTATGTGTATCTTGTGAATGTTATCGCAATGATGGTAAATTTGCGATGTATTGTGCACCCCTAGTTTGCACCTATGGAGTTGAGATCTGGTGACTGCAACAAAAAGAACAAAATTACAGAGTAGACATACAGTTTACACAAAAATACAATAACACAACTGGCGGAAGATAACTCTCAGTAAAGGTTATTTCAGTGTTTCATTGAAGGACAAATATCAGTCACATTAACTTTGTATTCGCTTGTGAAGAAACGTGGGCACAAACCAAGCCTCCCTCTTGTTTTCCTTACATTACAGTAATCCACAAGTATCACAATATTCAACCAATTTCCAATATGCAATCTTCAGTCTCTGTTCGTACTGAACGCCTGCAATCCACGATCTAATAAATCCTCTTTTTTCCTGCCTTCTTGATCTAACCTAGTGGTCAACAGAGCTGCTCAGTAGATTTCTACTTGCCACACAACAATGGAGGTGTTAATTGCCTAAATGTAATTGAGAAAAATGGTGTGTGTGTGTGTGTGCGTGTGTGTGGCAGTAATGACAGAATTGTGACTGCAGCTTAAGATTTTTTTTGCAGCTTAAGGGTCTTATCGCATACGCATACTGAGTTTAGTAATACTGGGTAAATAGGTATTTTCTGTCAATCATTTTTTTCTGCTACTTAAGCCACTGCTTAATTTCCTCTTCCTTTATTGAGGTTGTAGTATAGCTATTGTGTCCTCTTATGTTTTTAAAAAGGTATTAAACTGAAAACACATAAATCTAGAAATATCTAAATCCAAAAAGCTAAAGATATTTTACTTGTATTTACACTCCTGGTGCCATAAAATGAAGTATTAAAAACAAAATCTGTGGTTATATTGATGCAGGCTGCTGCAGCATATACAAATGCAAAACCTCATTATCTAATAGATCAAAGTCTAACTTGACTCTTTATAAACCACCTCAAGTTCCACAGCAGCAGATCATATTTTTCACTTCTGTAATACAAATGTGTGGGTGATACAGAGCTATATATGTCAAAAACCCCTTAGGAAACCACTAAAGTTAGTTTGTGTACCAATGGGGCAAAAATATGATGGGGTGGGTTTTGAGGGTGGTATGTAAGTTATAAATAGTGAATACTATTAATATATAGATTAATATATAGGGTGACCTATCCATGCTGACTTTTGGCCAAAAAGTGGTTCTCTGGGCTGTTTCATACAAAACCTACTTCTGTTTGAACGACACTGAAGACTGACTACTACAGCTCATTTTGTCCATTCGTAAATATATCACTGAGAAACTTTTTTCGACAGTTTGTCTGTAGTTGTGTAGACTTTTTCAAACAATGTCACTTTATGTGGCTCACATTATTTAAATATACCGAGGGTGTTTCTTGTCTTTTACTTTTTGGCCACTGGGATTGGCTTCAGTACCTGTTAAAGATCAGTGGTTAAAATAATGGATGTAATGAATGGATGGACATAATTCAGATGTGTACACTGGTTCCAAATCTGTACATTAGTATAAAGGCAACAAGGTTACCATTTATTTTTGTCAACACTTCTGCTTACAAAGAACTGATACTTCAGTTTGGCTGCACAAAGTTCAAGACAATGATTTGTTTGCAGAAAATGCACATTTGCACAATGATACAGATGTTCTTCACATACTTAGTTGCTATGACTGTAGGCAAAAATCTTAAGATAAAAAAGTAATTGTTTCTAAATTGTAAAGATCAGTGTTGGGGTTAGTTACTCAAAAAAGTAATATATTACATATTACTCTCAAAAATAGTAATGCCTTACTTTACT